>ML820862.1:0-24523 GCA_009831015.1 Picea engelmannii
GTTGTCGATGTACCCACATTCATTATGGAATGAATGCTCTCGTTCTTCCTCCAATTTACTTGTATTTGATGAGAGAATTGAGTCTATGTACACTTTTTGAATAATTTTTTAGGATTTTGGTGTTTGAGGAGGTAATTTGCTTACTCTTGTCTCAATTCTATGCAAGATAACATATAACTTGTGTCAAGAGAGTTTTGCGAATACGATAATCTTTATTAGTGAGATTGGATGTCTTCTGAGTGTTGTACCACATACATGTAGTTTTATGCTTCTTGTGCTTGTACTTACTTGTTCATAGATGTTAATTGTTGGCATGTGAGATTCTCTAACCATGTTATATCCTTAACATTAACATTGTCGTGACCCTACTTCTTCTTGGACAATTTATCATGCTTGGTGTCATTGCATAGTTGGTTGTGTCGATCACCATAAGAGTTGGTACATTACATCTACAAGTGCCTAGATGACCGGAAACTTCAATATTTTTTATTGCATTTTTGCAAACTACTTGAATTCTTGAGTACTAATTTCATCTTCTTCTTGATGAACAAGCATGTCACAAGGGCATGAAATTTATTTACCAAAAAAGTGCTCATCACATTGACATAATTGTTTCCATATCATATATTGGTCCTCTTAATTTCCCAACAAATATAATTTGTCATGTATTGTCTTCATGAAGTTGTCCCGCTCAGTGATGGAATTCACTGTGCTCCTCACATTGCTAGTTGTGAACTTCCCACCAAGCCTTAGAAGTCACTGGCATTTTCATGGCCCCAAGCTTGATTTTATATGTATCATTGATGATCCAAAATGGATGATTATATGATTTGTCATTTATTTCGGTACTTTACAAGTGGAAAAAATTGGAGTTACTGACTTGTACGACCCATTTTAGGGGTAGGTCGTATTTTAGTGGTTTGGGATCCTAACACTTCTAGAGCTCATTCAAGGCACTAAACAACCATTTTTGGGGTCAAAACATTGTGGATGTAGTGCCTTACCTCTCAACATTGTGGATGTAGTGCCTTGCCTCTCAACATTGTTCTACACAATAAGAGCTTTCCAACGACGCAAAGAACACCTCAAACATAGTTCATATGAGGAAGTTGTGTCTCCCACAAGTTGACCTATGTTGTTAATCACCATGGTACTAAGTGGATGACACGCCAACTCCCATTACTCACATATGTGGGGTAGTCACATGTATAATTTTAGGAATATGCTAGAGGGTCCAAAACCCTAACCCTAATTAGGAATTGGGGCATCCAAAAAACCTAACCCTAACCCTAGACATATATTAGGACATGTTAAATATTGGGTGGCTAGGAAAGGAAGGGGTTCCATTCTTGTTGTATTGATTTGTTGTTCCATAGTTGAACAGAGCAAGAGAGTGGCATATTGGAGCAGAGCCAAAGAAGTAGAAGAACTTGTAGCAGTCATGCATGCCTCAATGTTAATTACAACTCCATAGTGAGTTCATCTTTCTTTGTATTTGCATTTGGTATATGAGAAGAAAATAACAAGGCATAGTCCTCACCTTATGGTCAGGTTTTCCCATCTTGCGTTTCCCAAGGTACATCTTGTGTTCATCATGTGCGTGGTGTGGTATTTATTTTAGCTTCTTCTATTTTAGTACATCAAAGTTCGTGAAGAGGATCGATGATATACCTACAGTTCCAATACAATGAAGCTCCATAAATCTTGCACTCAAGCTTGTTGAAAATGGTCGGGTAGGGAAGTTCACTTGTATATGGCACTCTCCCAAATCCATGGCACTCTGGATCGACAAGAATTGGAAACCTCTCATCAAGGAAAGAATCACTCACTCATTATGTGGTAAGGGATTTTACACTTTCTTATTTGAAGAGAAGGAAGATAGATATTTGATATTCAGAAGTGGCCCATATTTTATGGGCTCAAGAGGGATTTATCTTAACCACTGGAACCTAAAATTTTGTCTAGAAAAATGGCATTCCCTCAGTGGTCCCTATTTGGGTTCACCTTCCATATCTCCCCTTCCATTGCTTGAATGATGAAACTATTAGGAACATTTGGAACACTTTGGGAAAATACATTGACCATGCTGAACCAAAACAGGGACTCCAGTCATGTGCCATGATTGATGTCTAAGTTGATCTGGAAAAAGGTTTTCCAAAAGCAATAAACCTCACCCTGGACAATTGGTCTTACTTGCAAAAGGTAGACTATGAGCAACTACCTTTCAAATGCAAAGTTTGCCATGAGTATGGGCACTTTGAGAAAAAATGCCCAAAGAATGTCCCATAAATCAACCCTACTAAGGAAAACGAGCAATGCAAACAACCCAAATGAAAAATACAGGTTGGGAAACAAGGAACACAACAGCCCCAAGAGAATACTAAACCCAACCAGGGACCTCCCTCAAGTCCAAAACCCTCAGCCTTGAGCCACCCTCACAGTCCTAACCCTCGGATATCTCAGAATAAATATGAAACTCTCTCAAATCCTGAAGAATAAATGGAACATTAGACATAACCAAAACCTCATGTAGTGGAGCATATCACCCTCTCCTAATCCTAGGTCCCCCCCTTAGTCCCACCTCCCATAAACCTTGAGACTATCATACCTTCTTCCCCCAAAGAAGGAGAAATATTCTCATAATACTCAGAAGATGACTCAGAGTAGCTAATCCCCAAAACTAACCTCAAAAAAATAGGGTGTAGATCCAATTTTCAAAGAAGAGAAGCATAAACAAACCAGGAAAAAGAACTTGGTCGACATAAAACGATGGAAGAAGTTCTCAAAAAGGAAACAAGGAATCTCAGGAATTAAGGAGGCTCAAACTCCTCTAAAGGAGGAGTCCCCAAACCATCTTCTAAATGATAAAAGCCCTATCCTGGAATTGTAGAGGTATGGGGAATAGAAATAAATTGGATATAATTAGAAGTCTCGCCAAATTAGAAAAACCTCATCTCCTCCTTCTCTAGGAGACCAAAAAGAAGGATTATGAGGTCCTTCAACAATTGGATTTTATCTGGAAAAATAGCAGAGGAATGGATATCAGTTCCTCTGGAACATCGGGGGGACTTTGCAAAATCTGGGATCCAAACATATTCAGGTTAGAGAGCCAGCAGGACTTTCCTCATTGGCTTCTATCCATTTCCTTCACCTACCTTCAGGTTTTCCTTTTTCCATTCTTAATATATACATGCACTATAATCCTCAAGAAAAACATTTATGTTGTACTTCCCTCTTAAATTTGCATGTTGAAATCAGAAATCATAATTTCATAATTGTAGGGGATTTCAACACCACCCTAAGCAGTAAATAAAAGGTGTGTGGTAACATGGTTTGCTCATGGAAGAATTCATTTCCCTCTTTGATTTATTGGACATCAAACCCTCAAAAGGAAATTTCACTTGGTCCAATAAAATATCAGAACTAGTTTATATAGCAACAAGGCTGGATAGATTTCTCCTCAACAGTGCCATTCTCGAAAATTCCCTCATCCCTTCCTCTTCCATCCTTCCCTGGGCCGGCTTGGACCATCGTCTCATTTCCCCTCTTCTCTCAGACCCCATTAATTTCAGACCCATCCCCTTTCGTTTCAACCCTCTTTGGATCTCCAACCCATCTTCCATGGAAACCATATCCTCCTCTTAGGACCAATGGATCAATGGACCCCCCATCGAAATCTAGGAAAAAAAACTAAACCTCACCAAAGAAGCACTTAAAACATGTGCCAAAGCCAAATCAAATAATCTAGAATCTGAAAAAGCCACTCTTTAAAAAAAATGGAAGCTATCAAGAGAAAACTTGAAACCACACAAGTAACTCTGGACATATTGGAAGAAGAAAAATAGACCTTACAAACTTTCCAAAAGGTCCTAAAAATAGAAGAAGAACAATGGAGGTTGAAATCTAGAAGTTTATGGTTTCAAGTTGGTGATAAAAACACCAAATTTCTTCATCATGAAGCTAAAGCAAGGGTATGGAAAAACCAAGTTGTTGAAATAACCAATAAAAATGGTGAAACAATCACAGATTTTAAGCAAATCAAGGAAACAACTTTTAGACATTTCCTAAATCTCTACAAGGAGGATCCCAATATCAATCTCGACTCTTTCGAGAGAATTTTGCAAGACATCCCCTCTCTAATCGAACCTAAAGACAACACTCAAATTTTAATCCCATCATAGAAGCAGAAGTTTGGGGAGTGGTCAGAAGTATGAATCCAGACAAATCCTTTGGGCCAGATAGCTTCTCAACTCACTTTTGTAAAAACTGTTGGTTCATTATCAAATCCGATCTCATTGGAATGTTTCAGTACGTCTAGAAGTCGACAAAGATCGGGGGAAGCACCCACTCCACCTTTTTTCCCTTACTCCTAAAGATCTTAATCCCTCCTCCTTCTCCAAATTTTGCTCCATTTACCTTTGCAACGTCTCATACAAAATCATTTCCAAAATCATAGACAATAGACTTAACCCCTTCTCCCCTCCCTTATCTCCCCCAATCAAGGAGGTTTTATAGAAAAAAGACAAATGATCGATAACATCCTCCCGGTGCAAGAAGCTATTCACTCCAGTCAGTTGAGAGGGGAATAAGGAATGGCCATCAAAATCAATATGGACAATGCATTTGATAGAGTTATATGTAGCTTCCTAATGGCGGTTCTCACTAGATTTTGCTTCAATGAATTCTTCCTCTCTTGGGTGGTTGTTTGTATTCATTGCCCTTAGATTGTCTCCCTTGTTAATGGCAGGCCAACTTCTTTCTTCAGAATCACTCGGGGTTTGAGGCAGGGATGCCCTCTCTCCCCTATCTTATACATACTCACAACAAAAGTTCTGAGCAGAAGACTAGGCAGAGAAAGAAGACAAAAAATCATTCCATGCATTAAAATAGTACAAGGGGCCAAGATAATCAACAATTCTCAATTTGCAGACGAAATAATCCTTTTGGGAAGTGTTTCCTCAATCATTGCAAAAAGATTCAAAAATATCATGGACGATTACACACCAGCTTTAGGAGGGCTTGTTAATGAAGGAAAAAGTCAAATATATGCTTGTCATACTCGCTCTAACACATTTATTTCCATAAAAAATATTTTAAATTTCCCATTCGTGGAAACTGGCAATATTTCAAATATCTAGGCATACCGATCTACCTTAAATCCCTTCCTTCCGCCTCATGGAATTAAAATTTGGATAAAATAAAAGCCAAATTCCACCAATGGAGCTCCTTCTGGCTGAACCCAATAGGAAGAGTAGTTCTCATAAAGTTTTTCCTCTCTGCTCTCCCATTCTTCCAATTTTCCTCTCTATTGGCCCTATCCAGGATTAAGTCTACTATAACTCAAGAACTTTGAAGATTCCTCTAGCAGGGGGAACGAACTAAATCCAAAATATTTCATCTAGTCAATTGGAATATAGTTAGAGCTCCAAAAGAACGTGGTGGCCTAGGAATCAAAGATCCTTCCATCTCCAGCATAGCTCTCGGTGCCAAAATTCTTTGGAGATTAATATCAGGTAAAAACTAATGGTGAAAGAAGGTAATAGGTTATTGGAGGTTCTCAGATCTGAAATCTTTTAAAAACCTCAATTTCTCTTATCAAATGTCAGCTTACTTGGATTCCTGTGAATGGTAAAAACATCCATCTTTAGTCAGATAGCACAATGGGACAGCCTCCCCTTAGCCACGACTCTGATCTTCTTCCCCTAATCGCATGGCTTCAAGATCAAGGGAAAACCTCTATGTATGACATTTCGTTGCGGAATAGATCCTCAAGACGCTAGTTGGGATGGGATTTGGGCTCCCCTCCCCCTCATTTACAAGATTTCTCTCGTATTCTCATCTCTCGGCTTAAAGGTTGTGGCCCAATTTCTTTGACAATCAAAGACTCCAGAGGTTGAGGTCCATAGGAATACTCGGTAAAGAATGGATTCAATACCTTGCTTTCTCAATCTCAGCTCCCCCCCTCCTCACCTTGCTGGAACCAAATATGGAACAAGGATAGCCTTCCCAAAATTAATATCTTATGTTGGACTCTTTCACATGGAAATATCTTATCTAGTGAAAATATGTCCAAAAGAGGCTTTCATGGCCCTTTTACGTGCGTCCTCTGTAAAAATTCACTTGAATCAATTGCTCACCTTTTTTCAGAATGTCCCTTCTCTCATTATGTGTGGCAAGCAACTCGTCAAGATCTTTATCCTCGTGTCATTTGAACCACCTCTATCGAAAATCTATTCAACAAGTGGCATTCTCAATACAGAGGATGCTTTCACCAAAATTCACTCTTCCAAAGATTATGGTTGGCTCTACTCAAATTCATCTACTGGAAATTTTGGATTTCCTGGAATACATATTTTTGTGTTCAAGAGAAAACTACTCTGCCCTCAGTTGCAAACAAGGCCATCAATTTACTATCAGAACACTTCAATCAGTACAAGCATGTTTCCAGCTCCCTACAATTTATGGACAAAAAAGCAAAGAATTTGGTGGATAATCTATCTCTACACTATTTTGAAATGTCCCCTCCCTTAAAATTACCTTATTGGCAATTGCATCTATCCCCCTTTGAATTCCAGGAGTGGATATCCTCTTGAAACAATCACATCCTAAGTTTTGATGGTGCATCCAAAGCGAACCCCGGGGTGGTAGGTGCGGGAGGGGGTGTTGTTTAACCTAGGAGGGTGACTGAATATTATTTTCATATGGAGCATAGGCCATTTAACAAATAATCAAGCAGAAACATATGCACTTCTCCAGGGTCTGATCTTGGCCAAGGACACAGGGATTCAAAATATCACAATGATAGGAGATTCTAAGCTAATCACTTCTTATGCAAGGAACAAATCATTCCCAAAGAATCTCCACCTTCGATCCATAATAACCAGAATTCATTCAGAAAACAAGACCCTTGGGACCATTGAATTCTTCCATGTCTTGAGAGTAAATAATTAAGAAGTTGATAGACAGGCTAATCATGCCACCCAACAGCCCGAGGGAACACTCATAGTAAATGGGATTCATCACAACATAGTTATTCCATGGTCAATAACATGCTCTCCTTATTGTTCACTAGGAAAAGAAATCAATGGACCCTTGGTCCTAAAAGAGGCATAATACCCATTTTAACAATCGGGTAATCTTTGAAGATGATTCACAAGGGATCCCCCCCCCCCTCTTTAGAAGTTTCCATTCCTATGGGATCTCGTCCCACCATCCCGCATCATTTGGAGAAGTCTCATCACTACCACCTCTTGGGCGCGTGGCAGACATGCACCTCCATAAAATTTCACTAAATCCCTCGTGCCTTGATCAACCCTTCCTCCAATTTTTCCATCACTTCCCTCTATGTGATGAGCTTATTCATTTAGTGATTCCAGTGGCCGTATACAAGATGTTGATTGCATATGGTGGATATATGGGCTTAAGGACGAGGACATGGTGTCGAAATTTAAACACTGAAGTAGATGATGATTAGATGACGGCCAGACTCGTGCGACAATCATGTTACATTCGTTGCATGCCCCAAATTTTGTTTCATTCTCGCTTTGGGGAGTTGGTGAGCAGTCATGATCCTTCCATTGCTCTTTTGCTTGACTTCAAACTTTAGATATCATCAATATCTATCAATGATGTCTAGAAATTCTCGTTGGTCTCACCTAGTAGCACAATTGGAAGCATAGTTGGATGATTCAAGAAACTCAATTATTGAACTGCAATTCCTGTACAATGGCCTTTCTTCTCAACTCACTACAGTCATGGAGGAATCAATGGCCCAAAAACAAGCAATCAGAGAGTTGTAGGATGAATGTAATGCACTTAGGCTTCAATTGGAAGACTTTGAAGACCAAACACAACAAGAAGCAAGCTCCAAGAATTCAAAGGTGGCTTCTTCCCCACCAACAACCCCTGTCTAGCTCGACCTGAATGAACTAGTCCTGGGAAATGAATAATGGTACCGATAACATAGTAGTAATCAAATTTTGTTAAATGTATAATTTTTGCATAAGGATATTGGGCATCTTTTACATAGTGTACCTTAGACACTATAAAATTATGTATGTAGGGAATAATTCACAGACTTTGATAGGCTCTTTGGTAGCCCTCCTATAGGGAATTTTGATCACGATAGAATTAAACTCTGAACCACTATATTTTTTGTTGGCCTCTAGCCCCCTTTTTTATAATCAAATTATTCCCCCTCTTCTTGTTAAAAAAAAATGATTCATTAGTGTGCCATGTTATGTTGGGCTCTTTAATGGAGGTGAAGGTCAATTTATTAGAGCTTGAATCTAAATCCCCATTGATACCAATCTTAAAAAAGTTACCCAATAATACAATCTCATCTTTTGTAAAAGCTTTTGTGCTCCCAATATCAATGATTTGGACTAAAGGTGGGAACAATTACCTTGGGTGCACGATGCCTTCAATCCATGGAGAGATTGGATAGGCCCACGACTTATGTAACACCAAGCACTACAAATAAGTTGGTCATGTTGAGTAGTGGTGATGGATTATGAGTTGTTGTGAATAAGAACTCAACCAAGTGGAAGCAATTCATGTTGGAGAAAAAATTAAATTGGAACATTAAATCATGCTAATGGCACTCAAGTGTGACACATATGCATAATTACAAAAACAATAAATTAAATAGACAACATAGCCAAAATAAGATACCACAAATCAACATAACATGTTGGCTTAAATATATATCCATTTCATATATAAAAGAATGAACTATAAAGAATAATGTCGATGAAAGCAATGTAGAGAAATCACTGTGGCTTATAAATGTGAAGACAATTGTGACATAGCTCAATCTTATTAGTGATCAAAACAATGATGTATTTGCTCATTTACATATGATATGCTTACGTATTTTTACAAGTAAACAAACAAGGTTGCCATTATTAACACACTTACAAAACAAGTCTAGGTTGTAACAAACTCTTTGTGAATCTTGAAAACAATCACTTGTTTCCAAGTAGATCATTCAAGCTAGCATTAACTTGGTCAACATTGATAACCTTGAATGATGAGTGTGTCGAGGGTCTCAGTGATGAGATTATGTTGACAAGTTCCAAGAATCTATCATTGATGAAGTATGATTAAATGATTATTGCTATATCGAAGGTGCCAAAAGAAGATCCATTGAGGAAGATTTAGTTACATGTAGAAGATTAGGCACGAGTTGAGATTATGTTGAATGTGACAAGAAATAGAAGTTTGATGCATTTGGATATGCAACAAAATGTGTTGTGAGTACTCACCTAGTTAAATTGTATCATGGGTAGGGCTTGTTGTGAATCCAAATTATTCATTTGGATTGCACCTATAAATCTGAATGATATCGAGGAAGAACTATCCAATGAAACTTTAACTATATTAAGAAAGAAAAAAAATAAAAATGAAAAGAAAAAACACCAAAACCCAAGCAACGACATAAACTTATTACATAAAAGTTACATTTTATAACCTACAAACGCAATACATATAAACTAAAATATTATTATTAAAATATAAACCTACATACCAAATGACTCAATATGTAAAATTTAAAGACACAGCAATAATGTTGTAGTTGAGTCCATAATTAAACCACTAAACATACGTACTTGATTAAAATGTTGTAATAAGAGAAAATTACCTAAAACTTATATTAAGTTTTCACTACTTATTCAGTTTATTGTAACAAGATTGCATGGCAGCGTATACCTGCCACCATGCAGTAATAATAAAACAATATTTGCACATATGCATTCAATACTATATATGGAATATGATATTTTTCTTGAGCCTGCATTAACCACTAGCATGCATTAATCACATTTAGTTTAATCTTTATTCAAAATTGTTTACTTTCCCTATTACGAAAATTTTATTAAAATAATACATACACTCGGATCTTAGATTCTACCAGTTAAATTGTTTTCTTACTTTAATGCTATCACAACCTATATTGATATGGACCTGATCCATCTCCATCCTGATCTTGGACATCATATTTAAAAAATTATATGCATATTCGTATAAGAACTTTCGTCGACAACAAGCATGGAACCTAATTAGAACATTTAATAATATTAAATAGGCCTTCACATGCAGTCGCCACCTCATTAAATATCCCTTCACATACACACACAACCTTTGTAATAAGAGGTTCAAATGATCTGCCAATCACAATAAAGAAAAATAATTTAAATATTTTAAAAATATAATAAAATTTAAAAGTCTAATGTTTAACTTTGAAAAAATCAATAAAATTTATAGTCAATAATTCAGTAATATACACTCAAAATGATATCGCTCGCTATATACCTAGCACGCAAATATAATAAGAGACATTCTTAAATATACTTAGCTTTCACTACTTATTCATTTCCTAAACTCATACTTAACATTCACTACTTATTCATTTTTAAGAAGAAATTGAATCTCAATCAATGATTTGACATGCCACTTTCTTAATTATTCCATCACAATCTTATTGATAACTTCATAATATAATTTTATTAATTAATAATAATTAATCATAGAGCAATTAAAAAACTTATGACTTAACTAACTAAAGTTCAAAACAAGTAATTAGGTAAGCATTACCAAAAAAAAAAAGACCATTTATAGAAAAGTGGAATATGATGCTAACATTCCAAAGTTTGTATTTATTAAATCATTCCTCTCTTTTGATAAGCATTCTCATTCCAAAGTTTGTATTTATTAAATCAATCCTCTCTTTTGATAAGCATTCTCAAAACAAGTAGTTAGGTAACCATTACCAAACATTTATAGAAAAGTGGAACATGATGCTAACATTTCAAAGTTTGTATTTATTAAATCAATCTTTTTTCTTTTTTTTCTTTTTTGGAAATGATGAGCATGGAATGCTTATCTGTATACAAAGATATAATTCACGATTTAAAAATTAAAAGATTTAAGTTTATAAGTATTAATTAAATAAGTTATATGGGTTTAGCTTGAGTGGTTGGGTAGTATGTTTGTTGTCCTTTTCACTCAAGTTCAATTCTTACATAATAATATGTAGGCCTGTTGTGATAAAATTAAAATGGTAGACACCTCTAGGTGGGACACCTCGACTCTTGCTAAGTCACAAGTTATTGGTATATCCAGCTTGCGGGATGTTGAATATACTCTTGTTATTCTTTCCACTCAGGTTCAATTCTTACAAAATGATATGTAGGCATGTTGTGATAAAGCAAAATGGTAGACACCTCTAGGTGGGACACCTTGACTCTTGCTAAGTCACAAGTTATTGGTATATCCGGCGTGCGGGTTGTTGGATATACTCTTGGGTCGTAGTGGAAGCTAGTAGGTTTGATCCTAGGCCTAGCCCATATTACTCTAATGAGTTATCAATTTCCCTTGGTTAAAAAAAAACTATTAACTAAACAACGAGTTAATCTTACAATAAAAAAATAAATAAAGTACGAGTACATAAAAAGATGCGAAGAAATTAGAATATTAAGGTAATCTATGTTTAAGTTGATTAAGGAAAGATGATATTGAATGGTGTGATAATCAATTGTCAAAGATAGGTGTAAAGGTTGAGTCTCTCTTTTTGAGTCATTGTTGGCTAGATTCTGGTTTGCGCATGAGTTGTAAGACCCAAGGTTCGGTTCAACTGTGACCAACAAACCCTCAAGACACCAGCCCTTTCAACTCTTGAGGTATCTATTGGGGCTGCAAGAACAAGGCTTTTACAATAGTAAGGGAAAGGGAGGCAGATGTGTGAATCATTGTTCCTTATTCTAGCTTATGTTTGTTCTTGATTATTACATAGATTATCACAGTCATTCATGAACATTGCAGCATAATCAATCCATAAACTAAATCTAGTTTGCGAAGTATGGCATCATTAATAAACACACATAGACAAGTAAAGAACACAAGACATAATATCATCTCTAAACTCTTTATTTATTCATCTTCTGTCTTTTCCAATTGTCTATTAAATTCATAACCTTTGCATAACATTGACTCTCCTCTACACACACACCTCTATCTCCCAATTTTGTTACATATTTATACCCAAAATCTAGGGCTTAAATCCCTATTCTATCTATCCCAAAAATAACCCATTACAATGCATGGCATGGCCAACTTCAATTATCTGGTTGTTTGCTTTCTTCTACTTTTTGTTCTTTATGCAATTTTTCTGTTGTTATTCTATTTTGGGAAAGGTGCAATATTGTCCTTTGCGCTTTCTCCTCTCGCTCGCTTGATTTCTTCTTCCACATGTGCATTGTCTTTATCCTACGCACTTTCCTTCCTTCTGTGCCCTTTGTACCTTCTATGTGCTTTCTTCCTTCTGCACGATTTCTTCATACTTGGTTTTTTCTCCAAAATTGCATCCAAAACTTCTTGTCCAACAGGCCCCCAACACTCACTAGTGGCTCATCCCTAGCCACTCAGGCATGTTTCCAATTCTTTCACTCTACAATGAACTATTGTGCAACAACCTTAGCTGCCTCTACCTCTGTGACAATGGTGGCCTCTTTTACTGTGATCTCCTCCATCACTTGCTCGGTCAAGTCCTGAAGTCTATTATTTGTTTTGGTCACGTCCTATTTGACCTTCCCCTGTACATTGGCCAATTCTCTATTAACCTTGACCGCTTCTTCCTATCGGGGTCCAAGTCTCTTCTAAAGGACCTTATGTTGGTCCCCGAGTCTCTCCACTTCGACACGTGCCTCTCGTTGTGCTAAAATGGTTGCCATTTGCTCGACTGGTGGCAATGTTGTCGCCTTTTCTGCTACCTCATTGGCATGTTCTTGCACTTCTCGTAGTTTGGCATCTACGACCTTCATCTCTGGGTCGCCCATGAGCTCTTCCCACACTTTGGCATTTTCTTCGCAAATTCTTGTGCATTCATATTCAAATTTCTTAATCCTGGCAACTGTTATCGTTATCATCCTCAGTCTACCCTCGCGCACCTTAGGTGGCGTGCCAAGTGTGCTCTGTAGTTGCAGATCCTAGATTTTCTCTTGGAATCGCTTCATGACTTCACCAATTTTCAACAATTGTTCCTCCATATTGGCCTCTATGACCAGGGGAACTTCTAGTAGTTGTTTGTATAACTTTTGGATAGTGGCCTGCGTCTTTTGTACCATAGCTTTCGCGTCATCCTTCTCCTTTTGGGATTTCATTTCCCTCTCCTTTGCACCCTTGTTGTCCTCATAATTTCCTCCATTCTACCTTCAAGATCCTTCTTTTGTTGCAAGGTCGTATCATACTCAGTGTATACTTAGGCGCTTTTGTCCCTCATTTTGGCTAAGTCTCAGTGCATGACGTCGCCTCGGTGCTTTATCTCTTGTACCAACTGTGCTTGGAGTTCTTGAAACCTTTGGACGGGTAGTCTGGAGACGACGATACTAAGGTTGCCCAATGTCGCAATTTGTTCCTGCAATTCGCCCGCTGGTAACTCCAACGTAGCTGCCTCGACCTGTATAGTTCTATGCTCTCCTAAGGGTTGTATTAGGGTTGTCTACGCACTGGCCTCTATTGTCCTTGGTTTTGTGGATGGATCGTCCATTGTCTCGGGGTCTTTCACAACCACGATGTTTCTAAGAGATGATGAAGGATTCCTAACTGATCATGAACCTCTTCTATTGGCCCCCGTGCTTTGTTGCAACCTCCCCCCAGAGTTCCTCGGTGGAATCACGGATTAGGTACCCAATCTAATCCATATCATCATCAGTCAAAATATAAAACGGGGTTTGACATTGCACTTTAGCTTTATTTTGCACCCCTTTCATTTGTTTCGACTGCTTATCTTTTATTTTGAGTCCTGCTTCAGAGACTTTCGATTGGCCATGGTGCTTGTCTATGCCATTTGTATTATCCTCTTCCTCTTCCAAACTTTTCCCTTGGTCTTCATCCTCTTGTGAGGACCCTGGCTTGTTGGTTGGATTCTTCCAGTCATCCTCCTAGTCACTGATTATGGAGTGAACCTCTTCCATTGTCAACCGTTAATTGGTTGGCAACTCCTGTCGTGCATGATTCTTTTTGGCTTGCACATATAGATGGTGCATGTCGGCTCTGAAGCACGCAACGTCCCTGTAGGACATGACTGCTTCCTTTATAATGTGCAATGTAGTCTTTACTACCTTCGTGATGAACTACAAGTATGTGTAAAAAGTAGCGTTGGTGTCAGTTTGTCGTCTCTTGATGGTGGAGTGCCACAAGTTGGCATATCTAGCTGATAAAGGGTTGCGACTTGAAACACACATGCGCTGGTAAATGTAGGCTCCTGCCACCCGACCAACAAAATAAGAATAAGTAGCCATGCATAGTGAAATTATGCAGGCTTCTCCTAGGCCTCTGTGCAGTCTTGCAAAAATTGGTTAACAAGAAAGGTTTCCCAGTTCATTTGAACACCCTCTTTGCATTTTTTTGTGCCTGAGATAATTGCCGCTGGCACCTCATCTTTGCAACATTTGCACAGTAGTTTGTAGGCCAAAAACTACGTTGTAAACCTGACCTCTTGGTCACTGATGCTCTTCACATCCAGACCCTGTTTGCCTCTGAATGTGTCATACTTGTATTTTATGGCCTCGGAGAGGGCTCACTCTCCCATTTTGAGGAACAGCAAGGATGGGTCTTCGCCTTCTTTGCTTAACCTTGTGATACACACAATTAGCGTAGTATCAATTGAGACTGGGGGATCTAGCCAAAGTGTCCCCCCATGGATGCAACTGAGTAATACCTCGACATAGGCATTGATTTCGTTACTTCGTCTGAAATGTGGAATTTCAAACAACTTGAGTATCCCGACTTTCTCCAAGCCCGATGCCCATTCATGTGCTTCCACTCGAATTTTTCTTGTACCAAGGTCGGTCTTTGTGCACAAATATTGGGCCCTAGCCAACTCATGGAATTTTTGTGTGTTAGTGATATCATGGTCCATAAATTTCCAGTTGGCCACCTTGCCGAGCATGTCCTCATCTTGACTGACGACCTTTGGGACTGGTGCTACGGGTAATGGATACTTGGCATTCATTGGTATTGTTACCAGGGGTGTGTCATCCTTCCTCGGAGGCAAATAATCTCTGTGGAAAATTTTAGGTGGCGCAGGGGCTGAAGGTTCGACTAGCTCTTCTACCTCCTCATTTACTGGTTTCTTTTATTGTTTCCTTGCTGTTGCGAATGATCCTCCTACTCTCGGCGATGCCATCTTCTCTATATGTTGGACTTGTGAACAAACTCTCTGTGTCTATGCGATTAATTGTAACTTGGCTTGGGGAACTTGTCTATGTTTGCTCCTACTTTGCATGCAACAATGACGAAGAGTTTCCTTCCCTCCCAATGTTTTGTGTGTCCATTCCAAGTAGGATTGTCATATCCCACCTTAATTGCCTTGTCCAATCTGGCGTTAAAGTGGGTAACTGGGTAACTAAATGCTTCTTAATTGCCAATTCCACCTTATGATTCTCCTTTTGTACTGTTGATCTGTCCGGGATTTCCGACGACTTTTCTGAATGAATGTTTATACGACGCTTTTATGACTTGTCACACCGACCATCTAATCAATCTTTTTTCTGCCTTACTGCTTTTAATGCTTTTATCGGGTCCAATATGCGCAGTAGTGCGTTGCTCGTTGCAATCAGGCATGTATGTATCTTATCTTTGAACTTGGCATAGTGTTATCTTCGCATGGGATGATTAGCTCAATCACGCAAGTTATGATACCTTGAGATTTCACACACTCTTTTTCTTTCTCCTATGATTACCTTTTTATTGTTTTTCTTTCCTTTTTCTACTTTTTATTGGTTTTTTCTTGCTAATATGGTATACTTACTATAAAACAGAGGTTTTGGCGCAACCCAAATTATTGCATAGACTATCAACTGTCTCTATAGAGTTTCAATTGACTTCCATTCACAATTCTTTCCAAGATTTTTCCATCCAAGGTTTCCAACCGCGCAACACCTGTCTCAATTATCTGCTGGATCACATAAGGACCTAACCAATGCATGCGAAACTTCCTTAGGTGTTGCAGATACTTGTTGCAGATTTAATGTGTCGATTGTGCCAGGCATTCTCTCTAGCTTTCTACACTTGCTGATGGAATCCTACAATAAACCATTCCTCCCCAAGTTGAACTAATTGTGTCAATTTTTCCTCTATTGTGTTAGTATCAGAGAGCTCAGTGATTGTTGCAATCCGCAGGCTAGGTAGAATGAACTCCATTGGCATCACTGCTTTTTGTCCATAGACCAACCAGAAAGGTGTCTGCCCTATCAACTTCTTACTCGTAGTTTTGTATGCCCATAGTACTGCATGGATCCGTAAGTCCCAATCATCTCTTCCAACATTGCAGATTTTTGTCAAAGCATTCTCTAAAATCTTATTAAAAGCTTCCACCGTGCCATTAGCTTGCAGGTGATATGGTGTACTCCTGTGGTGATGAATCTGAAACTCCTTCGTTAATGTTGCAATGGTTATGTTTAGAAAGTGCGTACCTTGATCACTGAGGAATATGCGTGGACATACAAACCTGGTGAATACATTCTCGAATAGAAACCGCGGAACGGTCTCTGCAGTACAATCAATAAATGGTGTTATTCCGCCCACCTAGTTAAGTACTATGTCGCAGTAATGATGTATCTTGTTCCTAATATCATTGTTTGTGGGTTGATCAAACCTTTCATGTTTCACTTATTGAATGCTTGTAATGTAACTTGTGGATTTAATGGAATTTCATCTCACCTAGATGGTTTACCCACTCTGTGACATACGTCGCAGGATTGACAATACTCCTTCGCATCTTTGTGCAGTGTAGGCTACCAAAGCCCTACGCATAAAATCTTATGTGGTGTTGCTTTGCCTATGTAATGTCCTCCAACAATTCTATCATGTGCTTTCTCCAGTATGATCAACCTTTCATGTTCCAGTACACAACGCCTTAATATTCCATCTGCCCCAACTTATACAAGTTCCCTGCAATCAGCTGATATATGTTGCTTTCACTACCAACTGTTTCTTTTTTGCAACAGTCATTTAGGAGGGGGCCACACTTGTATTTAGAAACTCCACAATGTCTATGAAGTAATCATCCACCATCCTTACTGCAAATAATTGTGCATCTGGGAAATTATCATCTAAATTACCGACATCCTCTCCTAACAATATACGTGAGAGATGATCGGGTCCTACATTCAACTTCCTTGGTTTTACTATGACCTCAAAGTCATATTCCTGAAATAATAACAACCATCTACATATTCTTCCTCCTAATACAAACTTATTCACTAAGTACTTTAATGCATAATGGTTTGTATACATCTTGAAGTGGGACCCCAATAAGTAGTATCTGAACTTTTGGAGTGCATAGACCATGGCCAATCCTTCTCGTTATGTAGTGGTATAATTATTTTCAGATATAGACAACTTCCTACTTGTGAACGCAATCGGATGATCGATGTCTCCTTATCCTGGTTGTGATAGTACTGCGCCCAATCTATGGATGATGCATCTACATGTACATGGAACTTCTTGTTCCAGTTTGGAAAGATTAAAATGGGTGCGATGACCAGTCTATGTTTCAATGTGTCCAACCCCTTCCGAAAGTCCTCATTCCATTGGAACTTGGCTTGCTTTTTCAACAACTTTTCCATGGGTCTTGTAATCTGCGCATATCCTTTGATAAAATTCTTGTAGTAACATGTATGACCTAGAGTTTCCCTTAACTGTCTCACTGATGTCAGAGGCTCCAACTCCAAAATAACTGCAATCTTGGTTGGGTCAACCAGGAGTCCTTATTTGCATACGACATGTCTTAGTAGAATTCCAAATGGTGCAAAAAAGATACATTTCTTCAAGTTCAACGAAATCTGTCACTGTCTGCATCGATCCAAAATGAGCCAAAGAACTTCTATATGATCATGCAGTAAACTGAACACCATCCAATCATCTAAGTACACTTCCAATAATTTATGGATGAACGCCTTGAATGCATCCACTACTACTCTAGAAAACATTGCAGGGGCATTCTTCAATCCAAAGGGCACCACCATGTACTGATAATTGCCCCACTCTGTCGCAAATGTGGTTTTGTGTCTATCCTCCTGGGTAATTTTTATCTAATGGTACCTAGAGAATCCATTGATGAAGAAATAAGTTTCTTGACCTCCTACGTTCTCCAACACTTCATCCATGAATGGTGTTGGGAAGTGGATCATGTAAGCATGCGTCATTTAATTTCCTCATATCTACGCAGATCCTAATTCCTCCGGTCTTCTTATCCTGCACCACCATTGGGATAATCCACTCAGATTCTTCTAATGGTTCAATGATTCTCGCGTCTAACATCCTATCTATTTCAACCTTAGCCTTCTCCTTGTACCTCGAGTTCAATCTATAAGGTCTCTCTCGTATTGTCTTAGCTCCAAGTTTTAGTGGAATCTTCATCTCACCTAAGTCGCCTGCTATCCCTTTCATCTCTGAGAATGTGGTTGGAAATAAATCTTGATATTCATGTAATAAGTCTGCCACCTTCTCAATTGTCTCATCATTCTAATAGTCTCCTATATGTGTAAACTTAGGATTCTCCATTGTCCCAATGTTGACCTTTTTTGTCTTTATAGGCTGTGTGTATGCAGTGGATGCAAGCTCTGTCCCTTCTACTATGTGTGTTCCTTCTATTTATGGTACTTGTACATTCCTGGGATCCTCCTCCTTGTATTCTTCCTCCGTGACATTATAGCATTCCAATAGCTTCTGGACCTTCATCTTAGCTTTGTGCGCACTGTATAATTGTACTACTTCCATTGGTTCTACCTCCAATAAGATCTTTGTTCCGATGGCCTGCAGTGTTGCATGTTTGGATGGGGCTTCATGTTCAAATGTGAACGTGATTTCGAATCTATGGACCAATCCTTCCCATTCTGTTGTCTCCCTGTGCATCTCCCATTCTAAATACCAATTCTTCGGGATTGTGTCCAACATGTGTATGAATCGGTGCATCCACTCTGTCTCTGATTCTGAGCACCATAAAGCTCTAAATATTTCTACGTGACCCGCCGAGTCGCCCTCTCTTGTGTATTTCTGTGCACTTTCCACTTTCTCGGGCCCAAAGCGTAAATGCATAAGTCTACTACACTGTGCCCAGTCCTTCATTCCCTTTCTTTGCGCTACCTAGCATCTAGCTCGAGTTACCTTTAAGACGACATCTAGTGCCAAAAGCCTTTGTTGTTCATGTACCTGTAATTGAAGTGCTTTTATAAACATATCAATCTTAGTTAGTCCATCGTACCTGGGTGGGTCACATAGCTCCATGCCAATCCAATGCAAGGATCAATTTATACATGCACATCATCTAGTTGTCACTTCATGCATCCTCTGCTGCTAATTCTCTAGACCAACTTCTGAATTTGATGCATATGAACTGATACTTCTCCAACTTAGCGCGCCATCGGTTATCGGGTCGACATAATCTTCCATCCGCGCAGTCATATTATATAAGTTATCCATGTTATTTCCTCTTGCTGAATTTGTGTATCTCTTCCCTTCTTGTGGGTCCAAAGGTGCAATAACCTTTAGATCCACAATCGTGAAGATCATCTCCCTCCTTTTCAAGTTAATAATTGCCTATTTATCCACCGCCCATTCCAATCCCATCAATGCTGGATACGGTTGAATATCATCTACTATCTCAATAACTTCAAATTTTTCCATGCTACACACCCCATCTATGTTCACAGGTACTCCTACTAGTTGCCCAATCAGGACTATCTTGTGTTGATTCGTGAATCTTAGCTGAACAAGGGACCACATTAGCTCAGGTTCTCCCATCATCTCCCATATCTTCTTAGGTAGTACATTCACATTCGATCCTAATTCTAGAATAACATTATCCACATCATACTCCCCAATCTGCGCATTGAACTTGAATTCTCTGTTGGTTCTCTTCCTGCTCAATACCTGGTTTACCATTCTCTGCGTGATGGGGGTTTCTTGTCCTTTTGTGCATTGATCAATCATGTCATCTAAAGTGCTTAGCGCGGTCCTATTTTTCATTAGTTCGACACAACTCTTTAAGAATTATGTTAGTGTACTTACCTACACCATTGGCTTCTCCGACACTACTTGACCTTCTATCGAAGGCAACGCTGATGTTGACGCTCCATCAGGCGGTCCAAGTATCTCTTTCCTCTCTTTCTAATATGTCTTTTTCTCATGTTGTGGATCGGATGGTGGTATAGTCCTCGCTGACTTCCTTACCCACTGCTTCGACTGCTTCCTTTGGTCAATACCTATTATAGCGCCTCCACGCGTAACAATTGCCATTGTTGGTACTTCATTGCATCTTTCAACTGATATCATCTGCACATTCTGATTATGATGTTGATTCTGGTTTGGGTTTCCTTTGGCCTGCCATTTTGCAACTAGTTGGGGACAATCCTCTGTTACGTGATCCAGTGCTTTGCAATATGTGCACGTGGTACACGGGTTCTGTCAATCTCGGGCCAAGTGTCCAGATTGATTGCAGTTATAACAGATAACCGGTCCTCCTCCTCCTCTACCAAAATTCTCTCTACCTCGACCTTTGCCAAAATTTGCTTTGTTCCCCTGAATGAAACATCTATGACTATTATACTACACGCCATTCTCATCTGTGTTGGTATTCTCTTTTTGGATCCTGTACATATTGGATGTGTGTTGCCTTAGTAGGTTGAACATGCGACAATCCTTCTCTTCATGCCCTATCGACTTGCAAAAATTGCAAAACAAGTTCTTTGGAGTACTCTGATATTTCTGGAGTAATGGACACTCAATGGGATGATGACCCCATTTCTTACAGATCTCGCAGTATCCTCTGTCGGGTAATGGAGTCAGCGCTCTAGCTACCAAATACTGCATGAATGTCGGGCATTCGTCCTTGTGGTGGCCTTCCGTCCTCCACTTTGTACACCAAATTTGTTCTCATTTTCCCCTTCCCTTGGTAAGCTTGACCAACTGAATTGTCAATGCGACCAAATACGTCTAAAATTGTGCCATTCCCCTAGTGTCTCATGTCGATGAAGCCTCTAGTTTCATTGCAATTTCCAGAGCCTCTGGTTGCGATGCAACCTTTTGTTGTATTAGTGGCCTACGAATGTGTGATAGAAGTCTCGAAATGAACCACTCTTGATGTTGTTGATCGTGAATTTGGAAATTTAATCTCCCCATCACATCCTTAAAGCGTTGATCTTAATCCCATACTGACTTTGTTTGTACCTATTTAATCTCTTTAAGTTCGGTGATGTATTGTGACTCTGACTTTGGCTTCTTGAACTCCTTTAATATTGCTTGCTTTATCTCTGCCAAAGTCCTAGCTTGTCCGGTAGGCGTAATACCCTTTAACTTCATATACCATACTAGCACATGGCCTCTAAACGTTGTTGCTAACTACCCAATCTTCACTGCCTTGTCTTGTATGTTCTTGGTGGCCCAAACCATTTCGTAGACAAAAAGTGTTGTTCAGATCCTCTGATCCCACTCCCTTGAATTTAGGAAGTCTAAGAATATTATCTATTCCTGCCATGTTGGTTTGTGTATTCCCTCCTCTTGGTGATGTTGGTGGACTCTGACTTTGACTCTGCGCACTACTCCTACTATTCTGAATGCTATTATTCTGTCCTCCTTGGCTAACTACGATGGCTTTCGACAAGTCTTCAAATGTTATCTCTGATTGTGGTGATGCACACAGGGTCGTGGATTCAACACAGGATCCTGTATGAGTAGGACTTACCGACTCTTCTATTACTGGACTGGACTAACACCTCTCACCGACTCTTCTATTACTGGACTGGACTAACAACCCTCTTCTCCTCCTCCTATATATGGTATCTCCATGATTCAAACTTGTGCACAAGGTTCTCGTACTTATGGCTCACTGCACGACTCTTCTCTCCTAGCCCCAACCTTTTTCCTTTTGTACCTCCTTCCTCCGCACAACTCTCCAAACTCGTACTCTTCCTCTGGCGTACTTCCTTCTTGCATCCTCAATCCCTTCCTTCCTTTTTCATTGCTTCCTTCATTCTCTCAAGCTATCCTTATGTTATCCTCCAACTCCCTATGTGCACAAAGTGTGTTTAGCAGTCGGACTTCATTATCATCGCATTCTTTTCACATAACACCATTTTTATCCACGTATTCAACGATTTCAAGAACCTCCAGCGTGGGCCTTTGAATTTATTTTTTCTGCAACACTATATGATTGAATGCAATCTACGACAAATTCAATAACATAACCTCCTAGTATACCATCCAACCAAAAATCAATTGCTCGAGTAGTTGGGTTACTTACTGAATTCAACTGTCTTACTAATTCAGGAGTCCAATTATTCGGTGCTGCAACACTAAACCTTCCCGTCTTCTCTACCAACCTGTCTAGCCACTCAGTCATAATTTATGGGAATTCGCCAAAGAAAATTTCATGCAGATCTGTGAACACATACTTTTGCATCCATTGCATGTCATTCATCTGAGGGTTCATGTTCTTTTGTCGTGCAAACTCCTATTCGTTTTGTCCTAACTAATGTGTTATTTCTTAGTTGGCCTCCAAAACATTCCCTTAGTCGCAATTTCCCAGTCCTGACAACAGAACCATTTGTTGGCTGGATTCTGGTATGTGTACAGGTTGTAAGATCCAAGGTTCAGTTCAACTGTGACCAATAACCCTCAAGACATTGACCCTTTTAGCATCACCTGCTTGCGCAGATGAAGTCTCACCCGAGGTATCTATTGGTGTTAAGCCCTAATACTGGCTCATTACCCCTTAATTGGGGCATATTGGATTAGTAATGTTATTTTATTTATGTCGGCTTTATTCCATTAGTTGTAATTATACCTCCTAGTCTCCTATATATACCAAGGAGACATTTTCATTTGGAATCATCTTGTACTTGAACATTTATGTGGGGTAAAAGGAGGTTGCCCCCTCGAAGAGGCTTATTATCTGGAATTATCTCTTTTTCAAGGAGTTGAGTACTTTTTCTGAGGTTTTTCCATGCTATATTGATATTTGGTTCTTAACATATGGTATCAGAGCTCAAGGTCTTGGGGTTTCGCTACTACATCCGAGACACTTTAGAATTTTCGCTATAACTTTTTTTCTACAAAGTTTCAGAAGGAACGACTTGGAGGATATTTAGTAGATGGATCAAGGTATGTTGGGTTAAAATTTTAGCTCATGAGGCCTTATACTTTCAGAGATACAACCTGTACAAGATAGGGTTCTGGAATCATCCTGAACTATGTCATTGCGGAATTTTCGCTATAAAAAATTTCTGTAACGTTTCAAACCCTGAACTCTGGAGGATATTCATAGAAATTAGTAAGGTATCTGTGGTAAAAATTTCAGCTTCTGGGTCATCTTAAATTTGTAGATACACCATGTGTAAGATAGGGTATCTTAGTAGTCCTATTGACTAGTCTAAAGAAGGTGTTCCAGGTAAAACAATCGTAAATTCTTCCTAGAGTATCCAAATTCAGTGGGACTGGTTTCATTAGATCGTGGACAGTCTGTAGTATTTTTGGTACGAGTTTTAGAATTTTATATCAATTATTTTGTGTGGGGCACGTTATACAAGTGAGATCTTCTGGAAAGGCCAAAAAGCGGCAAGTTGTGGGGAAGTTACCATAAATTCCACTTGGCACATCCAATTTTGATTAGACCTTTGGCATTGCAGAGAAGAAATATCATAGAACTACATAAAAGAAAGTTTCATACCCAGAAGGGCCGAAACTTGGGAGATACAACAAAATAAAGATTGTCTAGCAGAACCACCTCAAAATCAAGGTTCAAAAGTGATACTTGGCCAACATGCCACCCAAAAAGGGAACTTCTACACCAAATAAGCCTCCAGACAATCCTACTTGGACTCTTGATGAAGGTGAAGAAATGCGTAGGGACATAAATGATTTACAAAAGAAGATAGCAACAAAATATGAAATACAAGAGATGGAAGCTAAGTTGGAGGCAAAGATGGATGGTTTAAAAGAGGAGATCATGGAAGTATTGAAAAATTTCATAACAGAGAAGACACCTGAAAGTGAAAATGCAGCCCATGAAATTCATGATGAGGACACAAGGAAGGTGAATCAAGAATGGAGAAACTCCAACTTTGGGTTAAATACTAACCACGTTCCTAAGATCAATATGAGGAAGTTTGATGGCAAGGACCCAATCCCATGGATACTTCAGATGGAGCAATTCTTTGATCTACATAATGTGCCACATACACAAAAGGCACAAATTGATTCTTTATATTTATAACCTAATCAATTTGTATGGTATCTATGGCTTTGTTCTCGCAAATCACTCGTCACTTGGACAATTTTCATGGAAGAAATGATAGCACACTATGAGGATACAAGGAGCAAAACCTTCTTTAGCCAATTGATAAATCTCAAGCAAAAGGGTTCAGTTACCGAGCACATTGAGAACTTCCAAAGATTGAATATAAAGGTAACCGATATTCCATATGAGCACTTGATTGATGTATTCATAGGAACTTTAAAGGAT
>ML820862.1:24623-41212 GCA_009831015.1 Picea engelmannii
TGTTGGTCGGGTGGCAGGAGCCTACATTTACCAGCGCATGTGTGTTTCAAGTCGCAACCCTTTATCAGCTAGATATGCCAACTTGTGGCACTCCACCATCAAGAGACGACAAACTGACACCAACGCTACTTTTTACACATACTTGTAGTTCATCACGAAGGTAGTAAAGACTACATTGCACATTATAAAGGAAGCAGTCATGTCCTACAGGGACGTTGCGTGCTTCAGAGCCGACATGCACCATCTATATGTGCAAGCCAAAAAGAATCATGCACGACAGGAGTTGCCAACCAATTAACGGTTGACAATGGAAGAGGTTCACTCCATAATCAGTGACTAGGAGGATGACTGGAAGAATCCAACCAACAAGCCAGGGTCCTCACAAGAGGATGAAGACCAAGGGAAAAGTTTGGAAGAGGAAGAGGATAATACAAATGGCATAGACAAGCACCATGGCCAATCGAAAGTCTCTGAAGCAGGACTCAAAATAAAAGATAAGCAGTCGAAACAAATGAAAGGGGTGCAAAATAAAGCTAAAGTGCAATGTCAAACCCCGTTTTATATTTTGACTGATGATGATATGGATTAGATTGGGTACCTAATCCGTGATTCCACCGAGGAACTCTGGGGGGAGGTTGCAACAAAGCACGGGGGCCAATAGAAGAGGTTCATGATCAGTTAGGAATCCTTCATCATCTCTTAGAAACATCGTGGTTGTGAAAGACCCCGAGACAATGGACGATCCATCCACAAAACCAAGGACAATAGAGGCCAGTGCGTAGACAACCCTAATACAACCCTTAGGAGAGCATAGAACTATACAGGTCGAGGCAGCTACGTTGGAGTTACCAGCGGGCGAATTGCAGGAACAAATTGCGACATTGGGCAACCTTAGTATCGTCGTCTCCAGACTACCCGTCCAAAGGTTTCAAGAACTCCAAGCACAGTTGGTACAAGAGATAAAGCACCGAGGCGACGTCATGCACTGAGACTTAGCCAAAATGAGGGACAAAAGCGCCTAAGTATACACTGAGTATGATACGACCTTGCAACAAAAGAAGGATCTTGAAGGTAGAATGGAGGAAATTATGAGGACAACAAGGGTGCAAAGGAGAGGGAAATGAAATCCCAAAAGGAGAAGGATGACGCGAAAGCTATGGTACAAAAGACGCAGGCCACTATCCAAAAGTTATACAAACAACTACTAGAAGTTCCCCTGGTCATAGAGGCCAATATGGAGGAACAATTGTTGAAAATTGGTGAAGTCATGAAGCGATTCCAAGAGAAAATCTAGGATCTGCAACTACAGAGCACACTTGGCACGCCACCTAAGGTGCGCGAGGGTAGACTGAGGATGATAACGATAACAGTTGCCAGGATTAAGAAATTTGAATATGAATGCACAAGAATTTGCGAAGAAAATGCCAAAGTGTGGGAAGAGCTCATGGGCGACCCAGAGATGAAGGTCGTAGATGCCAAACTACGAGAAGTGCAAGAACATGCCAATGAGGTAGCAGAAAAGGCGACAACATTGCCACCAGTCGAGCAAATGGCAACCATTTTAGCACAACGAGAGGCACGTGTCGAAGTGGAGAGACTCGGGGACCAACATAAGGTCCTTTAGAAGAGACTTGGACCCCGATAGGAAGAAGCGGTCAAGGTTAATAGAGAATTGGCCAATGTACAGGGGAAGGTCAAATAGGACGTGACCAAAACAAATAATAGACTTCAGGACTTGACCGAGCAAGTGATGGAGGAGATCACAGTAAAAGAGGCCACCATTGTCACAGAGGTAGAGGCAGCTAAGGTTGTTGCACAATAGTTCATTGTAGAGTGAAAGAATTGGAAACATGCCTGAGTGGCTAGGGATGAGCCACTAGTGAGTGTTGGGGGCCTGTTGGACAAGAAGTTTTGGATGCAATTTTGGAGAAAAAACCAAGTATGAAGAAATCGTGCAGAAGGAAGAAAGCACATAGAAGGTACAAAGGGCACAGAAGGAAGGAAAGTGCGTAGGATAAAGACAATGCACATGTGGAAGAAGAAATCAAGCGAGCGAGAGGAGAAAGCGCAAAGGACAATATTGCACCTTTCCCAAAATAGAATAACAACAGAAAAATTGCATAAAGAACAAAAAGTAGAAGAAAGCAAACAACCAGATAATTGAAGTTGGCCATGCCATGCATTGTAATGGGTTATTTTTGGGATAGATAGAATAGGGATTTAAGCCCTAGATTTTGGGTATAAATATGTAACAAAATTGGGAGATAGAGGTGTGTGTGTAGAGGAGAGTCAATGTTATGCAAAGGTTATGAATTTAATAGACAATTGGAAAAGACAGAAGATGAATAAATAAAGAGTTTAGAGATGATATTATGTCTTGTGTTCTTTACTTGTCTATGTGTGTTTATTAATGATGCCATACTTCGCAAACTAGATTTAGTTTATGGATTGATTATGCTGCAATGTTCATGAATGACTGTGATAATCTATGTAATAATCAAGAACAAACATAAGCTAGAATAAGGAACAATGATTCACACATCTGCCTCCCTTTCCCTTACTATTGTAAAAGCCTTGTTCTTGCAGCCCCAATAGATACCTCAAGAGTTGAAAGGGCTGGTGTCTTGAGGGTTTGTTGGTCACAGTTGAACCGAACCTTGGGTCTTACAACTCATGCGCAAACCAGAATCTAGCCAACAATGACTCAAAAAGAGAGACTCAACCTTTACACCTATCTTTGACAATTGATTATCACACCATTCAATATCATCTTTCCTTAATCAACTTAAACATAGATTACCTTAATATTCTAATTTCTTCGCATCTTTTTATGTACTCGTACTTTATTTATTTTTTTATTGTAAGATTAACTCGTTGTTTAGTTAATAGTTTTTTTTTAACCAAGGGAAATTGATAACTCATTAGAGTAATATGGGCTAGGCCTAGGATCAAACCTACTAGCTTCCACTACGACCCAAGAGTATATCCAACAACCCGCA
Source organism: Picea engelmannii (assembly GCA_009831015.1). Lineage (NCBI taxonomy): Eukaryota > Viridiplantae > Streptophyta > Pinopsida > Pinales > Pinaceae > Picea > Picea engelmannii. Next base: position 27,623 of record ML820862.1, read on the forward strand.
CGCCGGATATACCAATAACTTGTGACTTAGCAAGAGTCAAGGTGTCCCACCTAGAGGTGTCTACCATTTTGCTTTATCACAACATGCCTACATATCATTTTGTAAGAATTGAACCTGAGTGGAAAGAATAACAAGAGTATATTCAACATCCCGCAAGCTGGATATACCAATAACTTGTGACTTAGCAAGAGTCGAGGTGTCCCACCTAGAGGTGTCTACCATTTTAATTTTATCACAACAGGCCTACATATTATTATGTAAGAATTGAACTTGAGTGAAAAGGACAACAAACATACTACCCAACCACTCAAGCTAAACCCATATAACTTATTTAATTAATACTTATAAACTTAAATCTTTTAATTTTTAAATCGTGAATTATATCTTTGTATACAGATAAGCATTCCATGCTCATCATTTCCAAAAAAGAAAAAAAAGAAAAAAGATTGATTTAATAAATACAAACTTTGAAATGTTAGCATCATGTTCCACTTTTCTATAAATGTTTGGTAATGGTTACCTAACTACTTGTTTTGAGAATGCTTATCAAAAGAGAGGATTGATTTAATAAATACAAACTTTGGAATGAGAATGCTTATCAAAAGAGAGGAATGATTTAATAAATACAAACTTTGGAATGTTAGCATCATATTCCACTTTTCTATAAATGGTCTTTTTTTTTTTGGTAATGCTTACCTAATTACTTGTTTTGAACTTTAGTTAGTTAAGTCATAAGTTTTTTAATTGCTCTATGATTAATTATTATTAATTAATAAAATTATATTATGAAGTTATCAATAAGATTGTGATGGAATAATTAAGAAAGTGGCATGTCAAATCATTGATTGAGATTCAATTTCTTCTTAAAAATGAATAAGTAGTGAATGTTAAGTATGAGTTTAGGAAATGAATAAGTAGTGAAAGCTAAGTATATTTAAGAATGTCTCTTATTATATTTGCGTGCTAGGTATATAGCGAGCGATATCATTTTGAGTGTATATTACTGAATTATTGACTATAAATTTTATTGATTTTTTCAAAGTTAAACATTAGACTTTTAAATTTTATTATATTTTTAAAATATTTAAATTATTTTTCTTTATTGTGATTGGCAGATCATTTGAACCTCTTATTACAAAGGTTGTGTGTGTATGTGAAGGGATATTTAATGAGGTGGCGACTGCATGTGAAGGCCTATTTAATATTATTAAATGTTCTAATTAGGTTCCATGCTTGTTGTCGACGAAAGTTCTTATACGAATATGCATATAATTTTTTAAATATGATGTCCAAGATCAGGATGGAGATGGATCAGGTCCATATCAATATAGGTTGTGATAGCATTAAAGTAAGAAAACAATTTAACTGGTAGAATCTAAGATCCGAGTGTATGTATTATTTTAATAAAATTTTCGTAATAGGGAAAGTAAACAATTTTGAATAAAGATTAAACTAAATGTGATTAATGCATGCTAGTGGTTAATGCAGGCTCAAGAAAAATATCATATTCCATATATAGTATTGAATGCATATGTGCAAATATTGTTTTATTATTACTGCATGGTGGCAGGTATACGCTGCCATGCAATCTTGTTACAATAAACTGAATAAGTAGTGAAAACTTAATATAAGTTTTAGGTAATTTTCTCTTATTACAACATTTTAATCAAGTACGTATGTTTAGTGGTTTAATTATGGACTCAACTACAACATTATTGCTGTGTCTTTAAATTTTACATATTGAGTCATTTGGTATGTAGGTTTATATTTTAATAATAATATTTTAGTTTATATGTATTGCGTTTGTAGGTTATAAAATGTAACTTTTATGTAATAAGTTTATGTCGTTGCTTGGGTTTTGGTGTTTTTTCTTTTCATTTTTATTTTTTTTCTTTCTTAATATAGTTAAAGTTTCATTGGATAGTTCTTCCTCGATATCATTCAGATTTATAGGTGCAATCCAAATGAATAATTTGGATTCACAACAAGCCCTACCCATGATACAATTTAACTAGGTGAGTACTCACAACACATTTTGTTGCATATCCAAATGCATCAAACTTCTATTTCTTGTCACATTCAACATAATCTCAACTCGTGCCTAATCTTCTACATGTAACTAAATCTTCCTCAATGGATCTTCTTTTGGCACCTTCGATATAGCAATAATCATTTAATCATACTTCATCAATGATAGATTCTTGGAACTTGTCAACATAATCTCATCACTGAGACCCTCGACACACTCATCATTCAAGGTTATCAATGTTGACCAAGTTAATGCTAGCTTGAATGATCTACTTGGAAACAAGTGATTGTTTTCAAGATTCACAAAGAGTTTGTTACAACCTAGACTTGTTTTGTAAGTGTGTTAATAATGGCAACCTTGTTTGTTTACTTGTAAAAATACGTAAGCATATCATATGTAAATGAGCAAATACATCATTGTTTTGATCACTAATAAGATTGAGCTATGTCACAATTGTCTTCACATTTATAAGCCACAGTGATTTCTCTACATTGCTTTCATCGACATTATTCTTTATAGTTCATTCTTTTATATATGAAATGGATATATATTTAAGCCAACATGTTATGTTGATTTGTGGTATCTTATTTTGGCTATGTTGTCTATTTAATTTATTGTTTTTGTAATTATGCATATGTGTCACACTTGAGTGCCATTAGCATGATTTAATGTTCCAATTTAATTTTTTCTCCAACATGAATTGCTTCCACTTGGTTGAGTTCTTATTCACAACAACTCATAATCCATCACCACTACTCAACATGACCAACTTATTTGTAGTGCTTGGTGTTACATAAGTCGTGGGCCTATCCAATCTCTCCATGGATTGAAGGCATCGTGCACCCAAGGTAATTGTTCCCACCTTTAGTCCAAATCATTGATATTGGGAGCACAAAAGCTTTTACAAAAGATGAGATTGTATTATTGGGTAACTTTTTTAAGATTGGTATCAATGGGGATTTAGATTCAAGCTCTAATAAATTGACCTTCACCTCCATTAAAGAGCCCAACATAACATGGCACACTAATGAATCATTTTTTTTTAACAAGAAGAGGGGGAATAATTTGATTATAAAAAAGGGGGCTAGAGGCCAACAAAAAATATAGTGGTTCAGAGTTTAATTCTATCGTGATCAAAATTCCCTATAGGAGGGCTACCAAAGAGCCTATCAAAGTCTGTGAATTATTCCCTACATACATAATTTTATAGTGTCTAAGGTACACTATGTAAAAGATGCCCAATATCCTTATGCAAAAATTATACATTTAACAAAATTTGATTACTACTATGTTATCGGTACCATTATTCATTTCCCAGGACTAGTTCATTCAGGTCGAGCTAGACAGGGGTTGTTGGTGGGGAAGAAGCCACCTTTGAATTCTTGGAGCTTGCTTCTTGTTGTGTTTGGTCTTCAAAGTCTTCCAATTGAAGCCTAAGTGCATTACATTCATCCTACAACTCTCTGATTGCTTGTTTTTGGGCCATTGATTCCTCCATGACTGTAGTGAGTTGAGAAGAAAGGCCATTGTACAGGAATTGCAGTTCAATAATTGAGTTTCTTGAATCATCCAACTATGCTTCCAATTGTGCTACTAGGTGAGACCAACGAGAATTTCTAGACATCATTGATAGATATTGATGATATCTAAAGTTTGAAGTCAAGCAAAAGAGCAATGGAAGGATCATGACTGCTCACCAACTCCCCAAAGCGAGAATGAAACAAAATTTGGGGCATGCAACGAATGTAACATGATTGTCGCACGAGTCTGGCCGTCATCTAATCATCATCTACTTCAGTGTTTAAATTTCGACACCATGTCCTCGTCCTTAAGCCCATATATCCACCATATGCAATCAACATCTTGTATACGGCCACTGGAATCACTAAATGAATAAGCTCATCACATAGAGGGAAGTGATGGAAAAATTGGAGGAAGGGTTGATCAAGGCACGAGGGATTTAGTGAAATTTTATGGAGGTGCATGTCTGCCACGCGCCCAAGAGGTGGTAGTGATGAGACTTCTCCAAATGATGCGGGATGGTGGGACGAGATCCCATAGGAATGGAAACTTCTAAAGAGGGGGGGGGGGATCCCTTGTGAATCATCTTCAAAGATTACCCGATTGTTAAAATGGGTATTATGCCTCTTTTAGGACCAAGGGTCCATTGATTTCTTTTCCTAGTGAACAATAAGGAGAGCATGTTATTGACCATGGAATAACTATGTTGTGATGAATCCCATTTACTATGAGTGTTCCCTCGGGCTGTTGGGTGGCATGATTAGCCTGTCTATCAACTTCTTAATTATTTACTCTCAAGACATGGAAGAATTCAATGGTCCCAAGGGTCTTGTTTTCTGAATGAATTCTGGTTATTATGGATCGAAGGTGGAGATTCTTTGGGAATGATTTGTTCCTTGCATAAGAAGTGATTAGCTTAGAATCTCCTATCATTGTGATATTTTGAATCCCTGTGTCCTTGGCCAAGATCAGACCCTGGAGAAGTGCATATGTTTCTGCTTGATTATTTGTTAAATGGCCTATGCTCCATATGAAAATAATATTCAGTCACCCTCCTAGGTTAAACAACACCCCCTCCCGCACCTACCACCCCGGGGTTCGCTTTGGATGCACCATCAAAACTTAGGATGTGATTGTTTCAAGAGGATATCCACTCCTGGAATTCAAAGGGGGATAGATGCAATTGCCAATAAGGTAATTTTAAGGGAGGGGACATTTCAAAATAGTGTAGAGATAGATTATCCACCAAATTCTTTGCTTTTTTGTCCATAAATTGTAGGGAGCTGGAAACATGCTTGTACTGATTGAAGTGTTCTGATAGTAAATTGATGGCCTTGTTTGCAACTGAGGGCAGAGTAGTTTTCTCTTGAACACAAAAATATGTATTCCAGGAAATCCAAAATTTCCAGTAGATGAATTTGAGTAGAGCCAACCATAATCTTTGGAAGAGTGAATTTTGGTGAAAGCATCCTCTGTATTGAGAATGCCACTTGTTGAATAGATTTTCGATAGAGGTGGTTCAAATGACACGAGGATAAAGATCTTGACGAGTTGCTTGCCACACATAATGAGAGAAGGGACATTCTGAAAAAAGGTGAGCAATTGATTCAAGTGAATTTTTACAGAGGACGCACGTAAAAGGGCCATGAAAGCCTCTTTTGGACATATTTTCACTAGATAAGATATTTCCATGTGAAAGAGTCCAACATAAGATATTAATTTTGGGAAGGCTATCCTTGTTCCATATTTGGTTCCAGCAAGGTGAGGAGGGGGGGAGCTGAGATTGAGAAAGCAAGGTATTGAATCCATTCTTTACCGAGTATTCCTATGGACCTCAACCTCTGGAGTCTTTGATTGTCAAAGAAATTGGGCCACAACCTTTAAGCCGAGAGATGAGAATACGAGAGAAATCTTGTAAATGAGGGGGAGGGGAGCCCAAATCCCATCCCAACTAGCGTCTTGAGGATCTATTCCGCAACGAAATGTCATACATAGAGGTTTTCCCTTGATCTTGAAGCCATGCGATTAGGGGAAGAAGATCAGAGTCGTGGCTAAGGGGAGGCTGTCCCATTGTGCTATCTGACTAAAGATGGATGTTTTTACCATTCACAGGAATCCAAGTAAGCTGACATTTGATAAGAGAAATTGAGGTTTTTAAAAGATTTCAGATCTGAGAACCTCCAATAACCTATTACCTTCTTTCACCATTAGTTTTTACCTGATATTAATCTCCAAAGAATTTTGGCACCGAGAGCTATGCTGGAGATGGAAGGATCTTTGATTCCTAGGCCACCACGTTCTTTTGGAGCTCTAACTATATTCCAATTGACTAGATGAAATATTTTGGATTTAGTTCGTTCCCCCTGCTAGAGGAATCTTCAAAGTTCTTGAGTTATAGTAGACTTAATCCTGGATAGGGCCAATAGAGAGGAAAATTGGAAGAATGGGAGAGCAGAGAGGAAAAACTTTATGAGAACTACTCTTCCTATTGGGTTCAGCCAGAAGGAGCTCCATTGGTGGAATTTGGCTTTTATTTTATCCAAATTTTAATTCCATGAGGCGGAAGGAAGGGATTTAAGGTAGATCGGTATGCCTAGATATTTGAAATATTGCCAGTTTCCACGAATGGGAAATTTAAAATATTTTTTATGGAAATAAATGTGTTAGAGCGAGTATGACAAGCATATATTTGACTTTTTCCTTCATTAACAAGCCCTCCTAAAGCTGGTGTGTAATCGTCCATGATATTTTTGAATCTTTTTGCAATGATTGAGGAAACACTTCCCAAAAGGATTATTTCGTCTGCAAATTGAGAATTGTTGATTATCTTGGCCCCTTGTACTATTTTAATGCATGGAATGATTTTTTGTCTTCTTTCTCTGCCTAGTCTTCTGCTCAGAACTTTTGTTGTGAGTATGTATAAGATAGGGGAGAGAGGGCATCCCTGCCTCAAACCCCGAGTGATTCTGAAGAAAGAAGTTGGCCTGCCATTAACAAGGGAGACAATCTAAGGGCAATGAATACAAACAACCACCCAAGAGAGGAAGAATTCATTGAAGCAAAATCTAGTGAGAACCGCCATTAGGAAGCTACATATAACTCTATCAAATGCATTGTCCATATTGATTTTGATGGCCATTCCTTATTCCCCTCTCAACTGACTGGAGTGAATAGCTTCTTGCACCGGGAGGATGTTATCGATCATTTGTCTTTTTTCTATAAAACCTCCTTGATTGGGGGAGATAAGGGAGGGGAGAAGGGGTTAAGTCTATTGTCTATGATTTTGGAAATGATTTTGTATGAGACGTTGCAAAGGTAAATGGAGCAAAATTTGGAGAAGGAGGAGGGATTAAGATCTTTAGGAGTAAGGGAAAAAAGGTGGAGTGGGTGCTTCCCCCGATCTTTGTCGACTTCTAGACGTACTGAAACATTCCAATGAGATCGGATTTGATAATGAACCAACAGTTTTTACAAAAGTGAGTTGAGAAGCTATCTGGCCCAAAGGATTTGTCTGGATTCATACTTCTGACCACTCCCCAAACTTCTGCTTCTATGATGGGATTAAAATTTGAGTGTTGTCTTTAGGTTCGATTAGAGAGGGGATGTCTTGCAAAATTCTCTCGAAAGAGTCGAGATTGATATTGGGATCCTCCTTGTAGAGATTTAGGAAATGTCTAAAAGTTGTTTCCTTGATTTGCTTAAAATCTGTGATTGTTTCACCATTTTTATTGGTTATTTCAACAACTTGGTTTTTCCATACCCTTGCTTTAGCTTCATGATGAAGAAATTTGGTGTTTTTATCACCAACTTGAAACCATAAACTTCTAGATTTCAACCTCCATTGTTCTTCTTCTATTTTTAGGACCTTTTGGAAAGTTTGTAAGGTCTATTTTTCTTCTTCCAATATGTCCAGAGTTACTTGTGTGGTTTCAAGTTTTCTCTTGATAGCTTCCATTTTTTTTAAAGAGTGGCTTTTTCAGATTCTAGATTATTTGATTTGGCTTTGGCACATGTTTTAAGTGCTTCTTTGGTGAGGTTTAGTTTTTTTTCCTAGATTTCGATGGGGGGTCCATTGATCCATTGGTCCTAAGAGGAGGATATGGTTTCCATGGAAGATGGGTTGGAGATCCAAAGAGGGTTGAAACGAAAGGGGATGGGTCTGAAATTAATGGGGTCTGAGAGAAGAGGGGAAATGAGACGATGGTCCAAGCCGGCCCAGGGAAGGATGGAAGAGGAAGGGATGAGGGAATTTTCGAGAATGGCACTGTTGAGGAGAAATCTATCCAGCCTTGTTGCTATATAAACTAGTTCTGATATTTTATTGGACCAAGTGAAATTTCCTTTTGAGGGTTTGATGTCCAATAAATCAAAGAGGGAAATGAATTCTTCCATGAGCAAACCATGTTACCACACACCTTTTATTTACTGCTTAGGGTGGTGTTGAAATCCCCTACAATTATGAAATTATGATTTCTGATTTCAACATGCAAATTTAAGAGGGAAGTACAACATAAATGTTTTTCTTGAGGATTATAGTGCATGTATATATTAAGAATGGAAAAAGGAAAACCTGAAGGTAGGTGAAGGAAATGGATAGAAGCCAATGAGGAAAGTCCTGCTGGCTCTCTAACCTGAATATGTTTGGATCCCAGATTTTGCAAAGTCCCCCCGATGTTCCAGAGGAACTGATATCCATTCCTCTGCTATTTTTCCAGATAAAATCCAATTGTTGAAGGACCTCATAATCCTTCTTTTTGGTCTCCTAGAGAAGGAGGAGATGAGGTTTTTCTAATTTGGCGAGACTTCTAATTATATCCAATTTATTTCTATTCCCCATACCTCTACAATTCCAGGATAGGGCTTTTATCATTTAGAAGATGGTTTGGGGACTCCTCCTTTAGAGGAGTTTGAGCCTCCTTAATTCCTGAGATTCCTTGTTTCCTTTTTGAGAACTTCTTCCATCGTTTTATGTCGACCAAGTTCTTTTTCCTGGTTTGTTTATGCTTCTCTTCTTTGAAAATTGGATCTACACCCTATTTTTTTGAGGTTAGTTTTGGGGATTAGCTACTCTGAGTCATCTTCTGAGTATTATGAGAATATTTCTCCTTCTTTGGGGGAAGAAGGTATGATAGTCTCAAGGTTTATGGGAGGTGGGACTAAGGGGGGGACCTAGGATTAGGAGAGGGTGATATGCTCCACTACATGAGGTTTTGGTTATGTCTAATGTTCCATTTATTCTTCAGGATTTGAGAGAGTTTCATATTTATTCTGAGATATCCGAGGGTTAGGACTGTGAGGGTGGCTCAAGGCTGAGGGTTTTGGACTTGAGGGAGGTCCCTGGTTGGGTTTAGTATTCTCTTGGGGCTGTTGTGTTCCTTGTTTCCCAACCTGTATTTTTCATTTGGGTTGTTTGCATTGCTCGTTTTCCTTAGTAGGGTTGATTTATGGGACATTCTTTGGGCATTTTTTCTCAAAGTGCCCATACTCATGGCAAACTTTGCATTTGAAAGGTAGTTGCTCATAGTCTACCTTTTGCAAGTAAGACCAATTGTCCAGGGTGAGGTTTATTGCTTTTGGAAAACCTTTTTCCAGATCAACTTAGACATCAATCATGGCACATGACTGGAGTCCCTGTTTTGGTTCAGCATGGTCAATGTATTTTCCCAAAGTGTTCCAAATGTTCCTAATAGTTTCATCATTCAAGCAATGGAAGGGGAGATATGGAAGGTGAACCCAAATAGGGACCACTGAGGGAATGCCATTTTTCTAGACAAAATTTTAGGTTCCAGTGGTTAAGATAAATCCCTCTTGAGCCCATAAAATATGGGCCACTTCTGAATATCAAATATCTATCTTCCTTCTCTTCAAATAAGAAAGTGTAAAATCCCTTACCACATAATGAGTGAGTGATTCTTTCCTTGATGAGAGGTTTCCAATTCTTGTCGATCCAGAGTGCCATGGATTTGGGAGAGTGCCATATACAAGTGAACTTCCCTACCCGACCATTTTCAACAAGCTTGAGTGCAAGATTTATGGAGCTTCATTGTATTGGAACTGTAGGTATATCATCGATCCTCTTCACGAACTTTGATGTACTAAAATAGAAGAAGCTAAAATAAATACCACACCACGCACATGATGAACACAAGATGTACCTTGGGAAACGCAAGATGGGAAAACCTGACCATAAGGTGAGGACTATGCCTTGTTATTTTCTTCTCATATACCAAATGCAAATACAAAGAAAGATGAACTCACTATGGAGTTGTAATTAACATTGAGGCATGCATGACTGCTACAAGTTCTTCTACTTCTTTGGCTCTGCTCCAATATGCCACTCTCTTGCTCTGTTCAACTATGGAACAACAAATCAATACAACAAGAATGGAACCCCTTCCTTTCCTAGCCACCCAATATTTAACATGTCCTAATATATGTCTAGGGTTAGGGTTAGGTTTTTTGGATGCCCCAATTCCTAATTAGGGTTAGGGTTTTGGACCCTCTAGCATATTCCTAAAATTATACATGTGACTACCCCACATATGTGAGTAATGGGAGTTGGCGTGTCATCCACTTAGTACCATGGTGATTAACAACATAGGTCAACTTGTGGGAGACACAACTTCCTCATATGAACTATGTTTGAGGTGTTCTTTGCGTCGTTGGAAAGCTCTTATTGTGTAGAACAATGTTGAGAGGCAAGGCACTACATCCACAATGTTGAGAGGTAAGGCACTACATCCACAATGTTTTGACCCCAAAAATGGTTGTTTAGTGCCTTGAATGAGCTCTAGAAGTGTTAGGATCCCAAACCACTAAAATACGACCTACCCCTAAAATGGGTCGTACAAGTCAGTAACTCCAATTTTTTCCACTTGTAAAGTACCGAAATAAATGACAAATCATATAATCATCCATTTTGGATCATCAATGATACATATAAAATCAAGCTTGGGGCCATGAAAATGCCAGTGACTTCTAAGGCTTGGTGGGAAGTTCACAACTAGCAATGTGAGGAGCACAGTGAATTCCATCACTGAGCGGGACAACTTCATGAAGACAATACATGACAAATTATATTTGTTGGGAAATTAAGAGGACCAATATATGATATGGAAACAATTATGTCAATGTGATGAGCACTTTTTTGGTAAATAAATTTCATGCCCTTGTGACATGCTTGTTCATCAAGAAGAAGATGAAATTAGTACTCAAGAATTCAAGTAGTTTGCAAAAATGCAATAAAAAATATTGAAGTTTCCGGTCATCTAGGCACTTGTAGATGTAATGTACCAACTCTTATGGTGATCGACACAACCAACTATGCAATGACACCAAGCATGATAAATTGTCCAAGAAGAAGTAGGGTCACGACAATGTTAATGTTAAGGATATAACATGGTTAGAGAATCTCACATGCCAACAATTAACATCTATGAACAAGTAAGTACAAGCACAAGAAGCATAAAACTACATGTATGTGGTACAACACTCAGAAGACATCCAATCTCACTAATAAAGATTATCGTATTCGCAAAACTCTCTTGACACAAGTTATATGTTATCTTGCATAGAATTGAGACAAGAGTAAGCAAATTACCTCCTCAAACACCAAAATCCTAAAAAATTATTCAAAAAGTGTACATAGACTCAATTCTCTCATCAAATACAAGTAAATTGGAGGAAGAACGAGAGCATTCATTCCATAATGAATGTGGGTACATCGACAACCTCTCCACTTCATTATTGAAAATGAAAGTACAACGTGTTAGAAAATGTTGTATTGTTTCTTAGTGACGATATTTATTAATACACTTAATCCCATTATGATAGAAATTGTAGCATTTAAAGCCACCATTTATTAATGTCCTTCAATGGGTCATGCAAATGGCTGTTTGTTACTCAAGACAAACATCCAAGTACAAGGTGGTTCAATATAGATCTTGACGTGAATCAACGTTGAAGTATATGCTCGAGGGGTTTTTAAGGCTTTATTATAGAAGGGCTTGGGATTAATAAAGGAGGTCTTTGACAATGTATTATTTTGAGGGGTATTGAAGGCTTTATTGTAATAGGGTTTGGGATTAATAAAGGAGATCTTTGACAATTTATTATTTTGTTGTAGATTTTATAGGTTTAACCACTTCAAATCTTAGTGTTATTGTCTCTTGTATTATATCTCTTGATTTGTTGCATATTAATGGTGCATGTCCATGGGAGATTAGATTATTAACAAATTTTGCTCCGTTTATTGTATAACATGGTGTTAAAACATTTTTAAATGTAGTATTAAAGCTATTGATATACTATTCTTGGATTAATATTTTAAGACATTGTAAATTTGATAACATCGAGATTATCAAGGTGCTCTACAGTCCAATATGGGGGAGATGTTGTCACGTTAGCGTTATGTTATATAAAGTTACATAAACAAAATTTAAAATCGGCTCAATTAAAAAAAAATAATAAAAATAAAAATAAAGTCTACTCGATTAAAAGAAAACAATTACAAGCACCATTACACACACACACACACACATATATATATATTAAGTACTTACATATGACATCATCTAAAATATTAATTCCTTCATATTAAATGATAATAAAAAGAATTGCACCTTAAGAAATTTGATCCCTCTAAGTGCTTGATAGATCCAGATTTAAGATGGATCTACAATGGTCTAGAGCCATTTGTGTCTTTTTAAAATTTTTGAAGGTATCCACAGGAGGATCTTTTTTTTTAAAGAAGGTTCATCTGGTAAAGCTCCGACAAATATGTCAATTGGGTTTGGCTTGGGTGGTTGGGAGGAATGATTGTTATCCTCCTTGCTTGGGTTCAATTCTCATAAGTGACATGTTGAGCTCAAAATGATTATATTGTTGTCATGGCTTTGAGCCCTGCTGTTGATTGGCCATGTGCCCTGGAGATTCTAGGGTTTACCATGGGTACCGTCCTCAAAATGAGGGGAAGTACTTGGGGGTTTTCCTTGGGCTCTGTAACCTGGAAGAAGAAAAAATCCAACAAAGATTCAAAGGTTTCAACACCATTTTTTGTAAAGTCTAAAGGGTTTTGGTGTCTTTGTATTGCATAAACTCTCAATGGTTAGTTTTGTGTTTATTTTGATTTAAAGGTATATCTTGCATTGTGTGTTAATCGGTTTTTTTTTTTTTTTCGATGTGTGTTTTAATTATTTAGTCATTTTAACTATCAAATCTCAATCTAAAGTGTCATACTAGTTTACAAAAAAAATGTTTCTAGAAAATTTATATTTTCAGGAAATATATAACCTAAAAATTTATATTTTTGTAAAAGTTCTGGTCTTAAAAGCATGACATGGAAAGGTGATATGTCAGTGTGTATAGGTGATGTGGTAATGTCACATGCCAACATGTGGTGAGTTTGAAAATTTTAGTTTGACACTATTTGACCACGTTTTTGCCACTAAACTTTGGTGGGCTATAACTTTGTCATTCAACTTACATTTGAAGCAATTTTTTTTCATGTTGGCTATATTTTGGAATACTTTCCATGGGTGCAATAAGATTTGGAAAATTCTTGTGTATGTGATTAATGATTTTTGGGTTCTCTAAAAATGGCCTTTATCATAGTAGATGTGCCTAAGTTGTATGGATCTAGCTATAAAATATAGAAAATAAAGTTGGTTGATGAGATCAAAGAAAACAACTTGTGGCAGTTAGTCAATGGGAACATCCAAAAGCCTACATCTTGGTGCAGTTAGTCGTTTGGGAATAGAAATGCAAACACACTGGGAGCCTCAATATTTTATTTTATTTTAACTAGAACATAAATTTATATTATATAAAAGATTATTTGTGTGTTGATCTAAAAGATTGTTTTAAAGTCTTAAAGTCAACCCCACAAGGATAAAATCCCCTTGCATTTTTAAAGAGGTGGTACTCCTGTATTTAAAATTTGCATGCAAAAATATAAACAATGTCTTAGAAGGACCAAGCTTATTCAAAAACAAATATTCATATGCAAGAATACCTGAGATAGGAGGAGGTATCTTTTTTTT
>ML820862.1:41337-58753 GCA_009831015.1 Picea engelmannii
AAAGTACAAAAGAGGGTGTTGGTACAGAAGACTAGCTACAAATTTTCATCAAAATCTTACTACAAAGAGTTTTCCACATATTCTACTACTGTAGTCTAGCATTATCAGACTTACCAAAACAAAACTATCTCACGATAAGATTAATTTACGCCATTTTTACAAAATTGGGAAAGCCTTACTACTCTGCTTATAGACGATCTTCCTTTGAGCCTCGTTCTTCTTCTGGTGGTGGTTCCAGAGCTACATTCAGGTCGGGCAGAACTGAGTCTGCCCCGCTCCTAGTCTCCTCATTCTGGCTCTGCTCTATAGAATTATGTGTTATGGCTTCATGCATTGCTTCCATTTGTTTTCCTTGATGTCTAAGATAGTTGAATTTGTCTTGTAGCTGGTTGGTTAGGGTGTGGTGTTGTGCCAATGTTTCCAGGATGAAGTTTAGTGTGGAGCTATGGGACTCCAATCGCAGTGCCAATTGTTGTGTGGTGGACAAGTTGTCTTCCACCAATTCATCCTCCAACCTCTCATGACCTCATCATTGAGCCATTTTAGCAGACAATCTTGCTATTGTAACCTTCCTATGCTTTCTATTGGAACCTTCTTTTGCGCTATTGTTGGTGCTACTAGATTTTGTGTATCTTTTGTAGTGCCTGTCTCTGTAATTTCCTTTATCAGTACTGCCTTTTTTTGTGCCTCCTCTATCTATACTGACGATGAAGCAACCTAGAACTGTATGGAACCTTTCGTTATTTCCATAGACAGTTTTGTCATTGAAGCATCCTCTGTTGCAACCTTTGGACAAACCAATGACTATGTTGATCCCTGGGTGGTCATTATTTGCTTTCTCACCTGCTTCACCAATTATGTTTTTCTCTGAACTCAGACTACCTCTTCTCTTTAAATTCCCTTCCCAAGACAAACACGCGTTATCAAATTCTTCATTAGCTGGCAAAGACAATAAATCGGGCTCTGGCCATCCCAAATTCCTCTTGTGGCTAAGAGCGGAGTTCGTGCATGCTCAAAAAATGAATGATGCTTAAGTGGAGATGTGATAGGTACTGCCAACATGTGCTTATTATGGAGCATGGCTTCAATCCTTTCACAAGTCTTCTTTGCGAGAGAAATTAATGTGGAGGTGAGGGAGTTGGAGACTGGGTGGGCGTGGAGTGATGATTGCAATAGGTTCCCACGGAGTATGAACTCCCTACAGACCAAGAGATCCATATGCACGTACTGGAGCGTACTAGCTCCCACAAATGAGAGGATGCTCAAGTACATAAATCCCCTAAGCTTGACGCTCGACTTACCTATAATACCTTTTCGCTGATTCACCACGTGGGAGTGGGTTCTAGGTGGAGTGTAGACCAAAGGGGGCCGAGGCATTAGGGGGAGGCATGAAATATGAGCCTTCCTAGGACTTCCATGTGACTTGGACCTCTTCCTATAGCTAAATTAGCTTGTTCATATGCTATCCCATTGTTTATGCGTCGGATATGGTAAAATGTAGAGTGCATGGTAGATAACATATCTTTGATTCTTTCTATGAGCCTTTTCAACTTTGTATTCTTTGGGGTTTTTCTTTTGATGAAGTACCAAATTATGTTCTTGGAGTCCCCTAGAAAGATTAAATGGTCGAGATGTCATTCCTGAGCTAGAAGAGCTCCTTGGAAGAGTGCATAGGCCTCTGCTAGATTATTAGTGGTTATGCCCAGATTCCACGAGTAAGTTAGTAATCTTTGTCCTCTAGGGATGAGCATAACCCCTCCCGCACCTTCCTTCCCTGAGATAGGAGGAGGTATCTTATAAAAGGAAAGTATTTACAATATGTTACATAATTCATAAACCAATAGAGTATGAAAATAAACATGATGACATTTCCATCACAACATTCATCAAGACATACCACAATATCCAAGCAAAAGAGACAAGAAAGTATAGTCTACATATGGTAGAGAACGTTACATGATTATTTCACCAGGAACAAAAAATATTATGATAGATACACATTTGGAATCTCACACTTGAAATCGAAGTCTTTGAGATTAGAGTAATGTAATATCCCAAAATAAGTTCTCTGAGAACCTAAAAAATAATATAAGTCTTTAAATATACGAGGTAAATGCCTTGAAAATAAAGATTTTCCTTTTCCCTTCAAAGAGGACCGGGATGGGGCTCCTGCGGACCATGAAATGAAAAGACCTGGAAGACACAAGGAAAACAATCGAAGATCAACCTAGGTTTCACAAATTACTAGGAAATGGAAGGCAATATGACAAATGATTGTAGAAGAAATATAAGAAGGGGAGGAACAAGGTTGTTTCTTGACTCATTGTGATGGAAAGTTTTTCTGAACCTGTTACTACCTTGGAGGTTCCTCTTTTATAGATGCTTGTTGTTGTTGAGGTGGCATAACCACTGCAACTGTTTCTTATTGATCTAGCTCGGTAATTTTGATTAAGGATTTTCTTAACCAATCTTCAATATATTCCCTCGTGGGGGCCACCATGATCTCATGCCTTGTCTTTATCTCGAACAATTCATTCTCCATCTCTCTCAAGTCCATGCCTGGTTGATGCAATGTGTCATCTACTTCATCATTTCTGTTGATGTATATGACTAGCCATATTTCGACTTCTTCTTCGGAGAATTCGATTGATTTGGTGAACTCATTTTCCCATGCAACTTTCGACACATTAAGTTGGTCTAAAAATTGTTCTTTTGATGAAAGTGTTGTATCCATTAATAGGTTCAACCCATCAATTTCTTTCATGAGATCAACTAACTTAAAGAACAAGTCACCTTTTTTGTTCTTTAAAGCATCTAGTTCACTTATCATTTCTCTCAAATTCTTTATTCTCTTCAACCAACATGCATTAATTTGTTTCATCTGGACATTGGAAGGAAGCTTTTGCTCTCTTCTCTAGATATCACTTAATCTTGAAACTTTGGTAGAGAATATACCCACAACGTCCTTGTATAAACCTTCATCATTCTCCATATCCTTCTGAATATACTCTTTGAAATTCGTAATTCTTGTTGCAAAGTTGGTGGAACTTTGTGAAAGTTCCCAAATTTATTGAATCAAATCTATTATTTTTTGGATCCCATCTTCAACATATTTTATTATTGCTTACAATAAACTCGATGAACCTTTACATTTGTTACTACTTTCCAGGAAATGTTCAAAAGTGAGTGTTGGCTAAATTATGTTCAAAGGTTATGGAAACAAAGGTCTTGGAATTAAGGCTGCTTCTAATTCCTTTATTCTTTGTTTTAATTCCGATTTTTCCATTTCCATAGTACTGATAGACTGTTTTAGGGCTTCTCAGGTTGCATCATGGAATTGCACAAATTTTGATGATGCAACTCATCGGAATCAATTGTTGATTTCCATTTCTTTGCTAACTTTTTATTTTTTGTATTAATTTTTTCAGTTAGCAGTTATTTGGACACTCGATTATAGGCCACGGGGTGCAAGGTTATAGACTCCTCTTCTAACATCTTTGGTTCCTGGGTAACTTTGGCTTCGACGATTTCTCAGGTTTCCAATATTCTTTGCTCAGACTAATTGGGTTCTTCGATAAGATCATCCACATCCATAGCTCGTGGGATTTCTTGGTTTTCAAGTATGCCTAACCCCGCTATTTGTGTATTCCTTTTTATTTTGACAGAAGTATATACAATATGAGATTTTTCAAGGTTTTTTCTTGGTGGTTCCTTATCACCACCATCGTTTGAACTTTCAACCGATATTTTCCTCATCTCTATACCACTGCTTCTAGGTTTTGTTCTTACCAGAGTACTCTTTTGAGATATGACCAATGAATTGGGGTTTCTATCCACTACTTCTCTACCATGTTGTCGATATCCCTCATTTGTATTGATTGATTCTTCCATGTCATTAAAAGCATGGTTGACTAAAACTTTAGAGATATTCAAATTATCTCCACCCCCTTCTTTAAACTCCTCAATTTGGGGGAAATAAGAGGAATAACCAATTGAAGACATATGCGTAGTAAACATATCATTTGGATCAAAACCCTCAACAAATTCAACTTCGTGTAGGTCGAGCTGGTCAAAATGACCAGCGAGTTCATCCAAATGGGATATGTGTTTCATAATAATTTCTACAATTCCTTTCTCTTACTTGATGTTATTTTCTCTATTTTTTAGTTTTGGCAATAGGTGGTGCTACTGTCGATATTTATAGCTTGACATGTTAGTTATTATTTAATTACCATGTATTGCTCTAATAGTTTAATCGTTGAAGTTCTTATTTCAAAGTTGTCGGCATGCACGACAAGATTTTCAAATTTATTACAAGGTTTATAGGATCTTTGCTAAATTAATAACGACATTATGTCTTCACAAGCGACCCGGGGGGGGGGGTTAAATGTGATGGGAAGTGGTGATGTGATGTAGCATGCAGGATTGCAGGTCTATGGGCATGCAGGTCTACGAGCATAAGAGAATGAAAAGGTGAAAATGAAAGTTCCATGCACCTGAAGTAAGAAAATTGACTAAGTATGGGAGATGGTTGTTTTGTGGGTCACAGAGGTAAGAGGTATATTTTTTAGAATGCGGGATTGTGGGTCTATGGACACAATAAAAAGGTAAATGAGATGGTTAGTCATCTCGCATTTGCTTTTCAAGAAAACAAATAAGTATGAAAAGGTAAAAGAAGAGGTGCATTTTAGAGGACACAAAGGAAAGAAGTCCAATTTAAGGGTCGCATGACTCTCGATCTGCGGACCTAGGGACATGTAGGTATGGAACATGTCGGAATCTCGCATCACTACTCCCACATCACTAGAAAAATGACCAAGTGTTGGACAATTTGAAGAGGGGAAAATAGAATGAGTATAATACACGGGCTTGTGGGTGTATAGATCTAAGAATTCGATGGTAGTGTGACATGTAGTCCAAATTTTGAAAAGAAAAAGAAACTAAGTAAGGGAAATCAAGAAGGAAAGAAAAACAAATGGATTTTTTTTAAGGATAAGTATGTATGTGCAAATATTTACAAAAAAAACGTGGATCAACACTATGCTCAAGCTAGTAGCGTTGATTGTCCCAATATTCATTAAACTTCCACAAAACAAGACATATTTTTAAGTTGACATCTAAAGACAAAAGGTTTCCTTCTAGATGAGAGTTCCAAGTATTTATGCTAGTATCCTACCTAACGAATTGATACAAAATATAAATAACTTTAAAGAACATTCATATTGGTTTAAATGTGAACTTTGGCTTGCTCTTCTTGCCCTCATCGGAGTGAGGAGGGTTTGCACCTTCAATATTCATGGGTGCTTGATTATGGGAAGTTGTTTCAACTTCAATTATGCTTGCTTGTTTCAATCTTTGAGTACCATGATTGTTAGAAGCAAGGGAGAGAGAATCCATGTGTTGTGATATAACCAAAGAGTGGATTCTTATACATTCAATCTCTAGCGAATCTATTTGGTGTTTATGAAGGAGAAGTACATTCATGTAATTAGCATTCTACGTTATGTTGGCCTATTCCAACTCTGCTACTTTGGAGAAGATAATCAATAGAGTGTTGTTATTGACATGGTTGATTTCTTTATGCCTATAGAGAACCTGCTATAATTCCTTGAATTCATCATTTTCCATGACCATTCATGCTTCCTCTGCCACCTAGGTACGAGTCAAAGGAAATTTGGACGCTAAAATGTGAAATCGAGAGTTATAACACCAATAAAGAGAAAATCCCAAATTCCACTGCTCCAATAAATATAAAAAAAAACTTCCACGGAAAAAATTCGTAATTTCATTAAAGTGGTACAAAATTACATTCGTAGATATATATTGACTATGAAGAATAGCCACATATATATTGTCTTGGTGGAGTCACTTCCATTGCTAAAAGTTTCAACAAAAATAACAGTTTTGACATAAAGCCAAAAGCCCTCCTTTCCCACATTTCACATACTGAGACCCGATTTCTTACATACCATATACATTAAACAAAACATGATTCTTATATATCTATTTACAATTATGTGAATATAGGTAAATCCCATTTTCTTGCTAAGAGTTGCAAGAAGAGCATAAGCTCTCCTATAGTAGACCATCCTAAAAAGGTCCTTGGTAATCAAAACTGTCCCCTGTTGAATGTTCGCTTATGTGACAACTGCCATAATCTAACTGCAAGGCTTCTTTGGAAAGCCTATCAACCATTTTGTTCCGCTCCCTGTAGATGTGAGAGAAAGATATAGAGTCAAAAGTAGTGATAATCCTCAGAACTTCGTCAAGAATAGGCATAAGACGAGTAATATGACAACTTTGAATCCGGTTCACCCAATTGATGACCAATAAGGAATCCCCAAAAACCTGTAAATTTTTGCAACCTTTTTCCACAACAAATAAAAGTAACAGTTTTAAAGCCATGATCTATGAGAAATTGTTTGTACCAGTACCCAAACCAGCCCTGTGTAGAAAAAAATGATGTACAGAAAAGTATAAACAACCACCAGCCCCACAAAGTAAGTGATCTCCCGAGGCCGCCCCATCAAAAAAATCTCAAGGCCGTCCCCTGTCAATCTGTTCCTCTTGAACCCCTCGAGCATTTCCAAGACCTACCCTAACCACCGGTTTTAAGTGTGCAAGGATACCAAGGCAATTGATGGCCACACAGAGTGGCGACTGGATCTCATCCCGAAATAACGAGGAGTTCCTAGTGAGCCAAATCCCCCATGCAACAATAAAGGGAAAGGCCTTGAGATCCTGCGAAGTCCTCGGTGAGAGCCAACCCTCCAAGGCCTCTTCAAAGGATGCCCCTTGCCAACCACCAACATAATTGTTTAAAATGTTTACTTCCGCCCAAACTGAAGTGGTAAAAGGACATCGCATAAATAGATGGTCAAAAATCTCCTCCTGTTCTTTACATAGCGAACACCAACTCGGTCCATTGAATTTTCTCTTCTGTAGATTTTCCCATGTTGGAATTTTGTTCTCTAGAATAGACCATACCAGAATTTTCCCTTTAGTTGGGCATCTTTGTTTCCAGATTTTTCTCCACCACCACTTTGCGTCTTGTTGCAAGAGTTCAGTACTTAACTGTACATAACCATCTTTTGGGGTGTATACCCTTCTCAGATCCCCATCCCAAAGGAGTTCATCATCCCGATCAGACAAACGAATATTTTCTCTCCTGAGAGCACTGATATATTGGTCCCAAGTAAATACATCAGCCCCAACTAATCCCAACGTTCTCCCGTCTTTTCAACCTTGGTGCCAAAGATTTGAGGTGAGAGGTTCCCCAACCTATGCCAGATAGAAGTACCCCTCTCGATCCAAAATTGAGCATAATTCTTCAGGGAGTATGTGCTCTCTAGAGCTGCCTGCCCAGGGGTCATGACCAATCCCGAGCAAGGTTCCAGAACCAACTCGCTAGGCTAAGCCATTCCCAACCACTTCAAAAGAATTTACTACAACCTTCCACATAACAAAGATCCCTGTCGCCTGAAGTCCTGGGTGCCTGAGCCACTCTAACAAAGAGAGTGGAGCCACGTATTTCTAAATGACTACTTTGGTCCAAAGATTTTTTGTGGAAATCAGTATCCACATATATTTTGTTGCCAATGCTTTAGAAAACAGGAAAATATTCTTTAATCCCCAACCCCCAAGAGCTTTCGGTTTTGCAATTCTCTCCCAGCGGACCCATGGCATCACCCGATTCTCCTTCTTTCCCCTCCACATATAAGAGAAAGACATTTTTCTAGCTTTTTCCAGAATACCCTTTGGGACCCAAGAGAGGGACATCCAATAAACTAGGATTGCCTCCAGTACCGACTTGATCAGTACTAATCTCCCCTCCCTAGACAACCATTTATTACTCCAAACCTTCAATCTTTTTTCCGATTTTGCCAAAATCCACATCCAATTAGTCTTCCGATAATCATTGGGTTTTAAGTGAAAACCTAGATATTTCGGTCCCGCGTCCAACCCCTGCATCTGGAAAGGGAGTTGATCCAAGAGGTGTTGAATAACATCTGCCTCAACCAGAGAGAAGAGAATACCAGATTTATGTTCATTAACCCTCATACCATATGCTCTTTTGAACAGGGTGATACCCTCAATTAAAATGCCAACTTCTCGCTTCGAGCCATCTCAAAATATTAGGATATCTTCAACAAAGAGTAAGTGTGTGATGAACAACCCATTAAAACTTTTTATACCTGTGAATCTCCCAACATTTTTTCCCCCACTAGAAAACGACTGAGCCCTTTTTCTACTAAGAGGAAAAGTAAAGGTGACATAGGACAACCTTGACGCAGTCCTCTTTCTGCTTAGAAAAAAGGAGTGGCTGAACCATTGAGGAGTATGGAGAAAGAAACTAAATTCATACAACACATCACCTAATTGGTAAAATCCAAACCAATCCCCAGATGAATCAAGAACATTCTTATATACATCCAGTTTACTCAATCAAATGCTTTAGATAAGTCAATTTTCACCACAACTCCTTTAAGCTTCCTCAATTTTAAACTATGAAGGCCTTCTTGAGCTACACCAATGGCCTCATTGATCTGTCTTCCCTCCAAAAAACCAAACGGCTCACAGGAAATTTGTTTAGATAATATCTCCTTCATCCTTCTACTAATTACCTTTGAGATAATCTTGTACAGACAATTGCATAACGAAATAGGCCGAAAATATTCAAAGGAGGAGGGGTTATCTGACTTCGGAATGAGTGCTATGAAGGTAGAGTTTATAGGATTATGAATGTGACCATTCACCCTTGATTCCTCAACCACCTTCAAAATATCAGGTCCAATTACATTGAAGAAACCCAAATAAAATTCAATAGGCCAACCATCAGGCCTAGGGCTTTTCCCTTTTTGGAAAGAGTGGAGAACTTCTAGCAGTTCTTTTTTCGTTACAGGTGCCATTAGGGGCCCAAATTCAACCTCCTCTACAAATTGGGGAAATAACCGAGCCACTTGAACAATTTTTGCAATAGACGAACCCTCCTGCACTTTAAAGACATCACTGAAATGTTTATAACCCAGCTTGGCCAAGTCTTCAAAAGAAGATACCTCCTCCCTAGCCCGATCCCTTAAGCCCCAAATGGTGTTATCCATTTTCCTACCTTTGGTAAAGGCTTGGAAAAACTTAGTGTTCTCATCACCACATGAGAGCCATAAAGCACGACTCTTTAGTCTCCATAGAGATTCTTTTTCTTCCAGTAAAACCCTCTGCCTTTTCTCTAAACCACACAATAGTTCTTTGGCATCAAGACTAGAGAACCCCTACCCTACCCCACCATGGAACTCCGACATAGTAGATTCAATGTCTCTCAACTCTTGATCATCCTTGAGCTTTTTCTCCCTAGCCCAACCCTTAGTCGCTTGTTTCAACCTTTTGAGATTCTCCACAAATTGGACCGTCGTAGGCAACTGATTCCCATCCACTATTGGAGACCACATGTCAGTTGCCCTACAAATTGGTTCAAAAAACACACAGTCTTAAAGAAAATACATAAGTTTACTCGTAAGCATTGCCTTGAACTTATTCTCCTTCACCCTATTATGGAGAGCCTTGTTCTTCAATACCCATCGGGTCCCTTCCGTAGTTGACCGTTATGTCCTCTCTAACTCCTTACTATTCAAAAGACATATTTTTGGAAGTCAAAGAGATTGATTCCATGTGCGTTTTTGCCACCAAGATATGCAAGTGATTGCATTCTTCCTCCAATGCGTTAATACGATGGTTTTGACGGGTAAGAAGGGCCAAGACATTGGCCTCCAACTCCTCCAACTTAGTCGAGATACCTAAAAGAGCCTGATTGTTTGCTCAAGTGATCTCCTCACGACACCTTAGTATCTTCTCGAACTCTTTATGCTTGAGATTCTCCATAATTCTAGAATGCAAAGAGAAGCCCCAATACTAGTTCTCCCTACTAGTTCTTCTGCTAGCTACCTTGAATGCCAACCAAAAGATAGACCACTGACCAATCCCATTATTTTCACTGTCAAAAAAGAATAACAGAGCAGGAGAGCAAGATAACAATAATCTGCCTTGGTGAATCCTGGAAGGAGCTTACATCAAAGCCTTGATAAAATTCCTTGATCCCCAAGCGAACTAGAGATG
This sequence comes from Picea engelmannii, assembly GCA_009831015.1. NCBI lineage: Eukaryota > Viridiplantae > Streptophyta > Pinopsida > Pinales > Pinaceae > Picea > Picea engelmannii. Next base: position 51,448 of record ML820862.1, read on the forward strand.
CACATCTTACCCCCTGATCCTAGCAAGAATGAGATCCTCGAACCTGACTATACTCACCCTAGAGTTGTTTGAACTATTCACTATAGTAGGTCTCATCCCCATTTTCCAATTTATCCCAAAATTGTTGCTATGAATGCTCTTGGGATCCGCCTGCATGAAAAAAAGGCTTGTAGGTGCAAGCTAGATAGGTCACTTGCCTGCCTTCATGTCTAATGCACCAACTGTAGCATTGAACTGAGAGCCTAGGCCTAAGGAGAACAAATGTAAGTATAGGGAGGATAGGATATTCATTGTTCTTCTTAGGAGGGAGGAAAACAAAGGTCTCATCATCATACCGACTCTATGGAATGCAAAGGGTTCTATGCTCATAGTTATTCCAAATGGCACCTTGAGGAAGTTCTCATGCTAGCTTGGCCCAAAGTTTTGCCTCCGCATTGAGCTCACATTTGATATACACAAATCGAATTTGCGCGAAGTTCTTTGTATTTTCAACAACGCTTCTGAGAATTGCAACAAGTTTATTCCCTGAAGACCTCCTATGCTCATTGATTTCTCTAATGATCACGAGAGAATCCCCTAGCACTGTCAACTCTTTAATTCCTGTGTCTTTAGCTAACCTAAGCCCACACTAAAGAGAGTAAGCTTCCACTAGGTTATTGGTAACACTCCCAAGACCCCAAGTGTAATTCACAACAGGGATTCCTTTAGGATCAAGAATTGTCCTCCCGCTCCTGCCACACATACACACACAAAAAAAAAAAAAATATGAGAAAAAAAAAACAAAATACAAAATTGAATGGGAGTGATTCTTAGAATTTCACCCCCCATAAAAATTAAAAAAAATCTTCATTCCCCCCTCCTTTACCTACCCACCCCCTGTGCCCCTCCTAAGCCCCCTCACCTGCCACTTAAAGGAGCGACAAGCAAGGGGGTGAGCCCCCACCCCCCTTAGCACTACCATTACCCATTGTGTCTCCATTCAATTTTGCTCTTTTAAAAAAAAAATAAATTGTTTTTTTAATATATATATATATATATATAGGAACAATTATGGGATTATATTTATCACTTGGCTTAAATGCCTTTAATCCGATTACAAAAATGAGGAGCAATCAAGTTTTCCTCTACTGCGAGTGCTTCCAATGCCCAAATACTAAAAAACCAGAGATTTCTACAACTAGCAAGTGACTCAATCTCTGTTATATTCCCTAACTTGTGAATACAAACGAATTGATTCAGTAAAATGCGGAAGAACATGGAAGTACTAAACTCTCTTAAGGAATGGGATCCCAATCATCGTCCCTGTCTCTTAGAAGGGAGCCGGTTGAAAGAAGAGTTGCTTTGTTGGCTTCTGCATCAACATCCTTGTTATTCTCCCTCAGCACATGGAAGAAATTTATACTCAGAAAGGACTTAATTAGGGACTTGATTCTTGACACCAATCTTGCTAACCTGAGGTCTTTGGGAGGGGAATTGTCCACTATAGCTTTTATAATCATATGAGAGTCACCAATTACATTAACCTCTTTGATGCCTCGCTCTTTGACTTGTTTGAGACCTTGAAACAGAGCAAGAACTTCCGCTTGAATGCTGGTATTGTGGTCCAAACCCCAGGCGAATCTATGTTCAATTTTTCCTGCTGGATTCTTAATGACACCACCTGCTCCAGCTTTCTCGGGATTGCCTTTGGCTGCCCCGTCGAAGAGAAGAGTGTGTTGAGAATGGTTAAGTAACCAAGCTGAAAAGTCTTTTTCGTTGAGTCGAATTTGCCAATCTTTGTTTGGCTTGCTTTGTCTAGTCACTTGTTCAAACTGGAGGCCCAACCTTTCTCCCCAATCAATTTCCTGCTGGATTAAATTTGTTGCCTCAAGTTGGATGCCTAGGGTTTCCTTCAATTGGTGTTTGATTATGGCCGAAGCAAACTTCACCTCCTCCACTTGATGTCTGAAAATTCTCTTGTTCCTTTCAAGCCAAATTTGCCAACAAATGATTTTTGGCAGGGAGTGCCAGATCACCTTGAAGCCTTCTTTTTTTGGAAATGCCCCTGAATAGCTGCTCTGCCAGGTAGCAAACAACTCAGCGATGGAGGTGGGATAGGTAAAAGCGTAACTCCAAGGTTCTAGAGCCTCGTTCCAGATCTCTCGAGCAAACTTACATTCCAACATTAAGTGACTAAGGTTCTCTTCATTTTCGAGGCACATTATGCATTGCGAGGGCCCATGAATGCCTCTTTTCTTCAAGTGATCCCCTGTCATAATTCTATTATGGCACATAAGCCAGCAGAATAAATCTATTTTAGGAATTGTTTTATGACTCCAAAGCCCTTTCCAAGTTGCTGGGTTAGGAGGGACGTGAGGCTGTTGCATCAATTTTTCGTAGCCTAGAGCAACTGTATAGCTACCAGATTGGGAGCCCCAGCCACGTTTATCTTGTCTCTTGGCGTGGATCGAGGCCATGCCCTTCAGGTAATTGAGAAGAGTATCAACATCTTGCTTCAGCTCCAAAGGAACCTGGAGCGTCTTCCAACCAAGCCAATTGGATTCTTCCTAGCATGAGATATCCCAAAGCGTATTGAGGCCCGCATTGTCCATCCACACTCTAAGCACGCGCAACGAGCTAAATTCAGCAGCGAGCTAAATTCAGCGAGTGGGGGGTGATCCATGATTCTATCTTCCCAGATTTTGATGAGTTTGCCATTGCTCGGGATCCAATATGCATTAAGCTTTATCAGAGGGACAACTTTAACATAGATCTTGAAGAGGAGCGATCCGTTGTTTGGAAGAGAGCTATCAAGGCAACGTTTTCTTTGACCCCTGAAGTATTTTTTCCACAGTGCAATTTGTGCCTAGCCTGGATTTGGAGCGATTATTTTCCAGACTTGCTTGGCTCCCATTGTCACATTTTGAACTCTTAGATCTTTAAAATTCAGACCGCCTTCTAATAAGGACTTGTTTATTTTGTCTCATCTTACCAGGGGGATTCTCTTTTCATTTAGCTTACCGCCTTTCCAGAAGAAATTGCGAATGTACTCTTCCATTTTCTTGAGGATACAAGCTGGAGCCAGCATAATAGAAAATTGAAAGATTGGGAGACTATTAAGGACAGCTTTGATAAGCACTGTTTTACCAGCATGATTGAGCCAAGAGAAGCCCCAGGCCTAAATCTTGAGCTTGAAGTGATATAGGAGAGGGAGCCAAGCTCTACTAAAATCTACCTTTTGAAAAATTGGAAGTCCCAAGTAATTGAAAGAAGACCAGTTAGAAGAGGCTGCAAAGCCCAAACATCTAGAAATGGCATTGAGAGTGCTGCCAGGAACATTCCAACAGTAAATCTGGCATTTCCCTTTGTTTAGGATACTTCCCGTAGCCTCGCAGTAGTCATCCAACACTCCTTTGAAGAGAGTAGCCGAAGTAAAGGTGGCTGGACCCATCAAGAGAGAATCGTCAACGAATAACACATGATTAACATTTTTGACTCCTCTTGCAATGTTTAGGCCCATTATCTCTTGGTCTGCCTATTTTTTTTCCAAATAAAAGCTTAAAACGAAAGCTTGGAGGACGAAAAGGAGGGGGGAGAGAGGGCACCCCTGTCAGAGCCCTCTTGAGGCTTTGAAGAATTTTGCTGCTCGCCCATTCACCAAGGGAGCAATCCAAGGTTCAGCAATACAAGCCCGAATCCAGTTGATGAAGCTACTCCCGAATCCAAATTTATGCATAACGTCAGAAAGGAAACTGTGTCTGACACGATCAAAGGCATTTGCGAGATCAAACTTGATGACCATGCCCTGTTCTTTTCAATTCAGATTTGAGTGTATTTCCTCTTGAACTAGGATAAAGGTGTCCCCGATCTCTCTCCCCTGAACAAATCCCCCTTGATTCTCAGGGATAATAGAAGGGAGCAAACTTTTCAATCTGCTGGAAATCACCTTTGTTACCAACTTGTAGCCAATATTGCAGAGAGATATAGGGCAAATCTGTTGAAGACATTGGCTCCCTTTTCCTTAGGGACGAGGGAAAGGAAGGCAGAATTAGTGCTGCCCCCAATTTTCTGGCATGCTTGGGAATTCAGGACTAGTTTATGCAAGTCCTTTTTGACTATCTGCCAATAGATTTGAAAAAATCTGGCTGTAAACCCATCTGGTTCGGGGGTTTTATCGAGCTCCATGGTGAAAAGGACAATCTTAATTTCTTCTTTGGTCACCTTAGCTTCGAGAGTCTGGTTCATTCTCTTGGTGCTCATTGAAGGAACAACCTTGAGGAATTTGGAATTCTGGTCCCTCTCCCCTTCTTCACTGTAAAGGTTTTTAAAATGGGAATAAGATACCCTTTTGATGTTGGCAAAATCTTTGTGAGTAGTGGCATCTTCTTTGATTTCTGCGATGGAATTAAAGTTTCTTCTTGCTTGGGATTATTTGTGGAAGAAGGAGGTGTTCCTATCTCCCGCTTTTAGCCAAATGCTGCGAGATTTCTGTCTCCAATGTTCTTCCTCCGACAAACATGCTTTGTGAAACTTCTGCTGTAAATCTGCTTCCTTGTCTAAAATTTCTTTTGTTCTGCACTTTCCGTCTATAGATGGTGGAACTCCAAGTTGGCTTGAACTTGTTTTCTTTCAGAAGCTGGATTAGGGAGGGTTTTGGCCCATCTTTTCAGGACTGCTTTCACTCTTCTGAGTTTTTCCTCCCAGACATAGAAAGGAGATCCCTTAACAGGCTCCCTCCAGCTTTCCTCTACCTTCCTCATGAAATCCGATTCCTTGACCCATAAACGACTGAATCTGAAAGGAATAGGACCTAGATTTTTTTGGACCAGGAATTCAAGTTTTATGGGCTTATGGTCTGATACACTGCAAGGGAGAATATGCATACTAGCCTCTAGCCCTAATAGAAGGAAAGAACTTTGAACAAGAAATCTATCAAGTCTTGCTGCAATATGACCAGGTCCTATTCTTTTATTTGACCAAGTGTACTTACCATTGGAGGGCTTGATGTCGAGAAGGTCCCACTCTTGCATGAGGTCCTCCACCCATTCTCTTGCAGGGCTCCTGACAATACTGCCTCCTCGCTTCTCTGATGAAAGCAGGGTGAGGTTAAGGTCACCAGCGATGATGACATTTTCCAAATTCTTCGTTTCTGCCAGATGCCTGATGGAGTCCCAACAAGATTTTTTTTCCCCTGCGTTGACTGGTACGTAAACGTTGAAGAGGCTGAAGACCTCCTTTGTGTCCATAAGCTGAAGTTTCAAAAATAGCCAATGATCATTTGAAATTTCAGTGTTCAACACGTACTTGCTGCTGTTCCAAAGGGAGCCTAACCCCCCTGAGGCTCCTCTCGCCAAAACAGCCTGACCTCAACCTTTCTTCCAGAATTTCTTGCTAATTTGAAGGAAGTCTTTGCCCTCCATTTTTGTCTCCTGGATTAAGAGAATATCAGGGGCTTCTATTCTTATGAGGCTTCTCACGACTTCTTCTTTTATTTTGTTCCCCATACCCCTGCAGTTCCAGGAGACGACCTTCATCACTTACTTTTCTGGGCGTGTTGGGATCCCTTGGAGCTCTGTGCTTGGTTCCTTGTCATCTTCGGGGTTTTTGCCAATAGTTTATCAAGGTTTTGCTGGCTGCCCTGAAGCTTATCTTTGTAAGTTTCTTGCTCTCTTTTATCTCGGGCAGACTTTCGACCTCTTGTCGATCTTCTGGCTGAAGTTTGTGTGTCCCCTATTTCTCCTTCCTCTTCCGACTCCTCTGAATCTTGTTCCTCCTCTTCAACTTCAACTTGTTTGTCCTTGAGACTTTCAGAGGCGCTTTCCCCTATCCTCAGAGCCAAGGATACCCCTTTGTCAGGAGATGGTGACTTTTGTTTTTCGACCTCCGGGATTTCATCTGATGCTGAGCTTAAGGGCTCGAATTTGTTTGATTGGCCGATTAGGGAGAGGCCATGCTGACCCAGAGCTGACTAGGGGCCTTTGTCTTTTGGAGCCCCGGATCTGGGGGTTTTATGGGAGATTTTTGTACGTTTGATCTGGTTCCAGCCTTCCTCCTTCTCACTTTCTTTCTCACCATTGCTCGGGCAGCCCCTGGCAAACTGTTCATAGACATGACATTTATGGCACTTGAACGGTAGCTGCTCGTAGTCTAATTTCTTCATATGAGTCTAGTTGCTGACTTTGATTTTTATTGCCTCCGGTAGACCCACCTCTAGATCGACCTCAACACAGATTCGGGTGCAGTCATATTGGTCCTTATTGTTAGCCCGATCGATAAACTTTCCCAGTGCATTACCTATGTGTTGCAAAGAGTCCCAATTCCAACAGTGAACTGGGAGGTTCGACAACCTGACCCATACTGGAACGACAGTAGGGATGTTCACTTCTGGATTGAAGTCCGACGTCCACTTGTTAAGATACAGGCCCTAAGGGCCCATGAAATAGGGCCCGTTCCGAAAAATAAGATCTTTGTCCTCTTTTGCAGTGAATTCAAACAAAAAGAAGCCTCTTCCTAGGAAATAAGAGGTTACACTATTCTTAATCAAGGGTTTCCAGTTTTTGGTCACCCAGTTCTCCGTTGCTTTTGGTGAGGGCCAAAGGCCAGTAAACTGTCTCACCAAGGCACGATCCGTCAGCGACAGGGCGACCTGGATGAATTTCTCTGGGGGGAGGGAGATCTCAGGAATATCTTCTAACCTTTTCACGAACTTGGGGGATTCATAGGTCTTCTTTTTCGGCAGGGAGGCAAGCAAACGATTGAAGACTTCCTTAGCAGTTGGGGTGGGCATCAAGGGAGGAGCTCAACACCTCTATGGCAGTGTGAGGGGCCCTAGAACAGACACGCACGGGCTCACGGTTCGCCTGGTAGTGGGCTCTTGAAAGTTATATATAGATATATACATTTGTTTTTCCTCAAGATTTTTTTTAGGTTGTTTTTTATGTCTAATTAAAAATCAAATATATTTCTTGTGTTTTTTTTCTTAAACTTCTTTTAAAAATTGTTTTGAATGCATTTTTCTTTAATTGTGTGTTTTTTATTTCTACACACACACATATATATTAGGGTGGTCCCCCCCCTCCCTCTTTTTTTTTTGTTTTCCCTTTTTTCCAGTGTTGTTTTCATTTTTTATGATTTCATTTATAATAGTACTGGCCTTTTAGGCCACAATTTAAAAAATGTTGTAATTTTAATCCCAAAAGAAAGAAAGAAAAATGGGTGCTACCAGTAGCCCCTCTTTCTGAATTGAGGGTTAATTTTAAGATTTTGGTGCAAGGATACCAGTTGTGAAGGCCATGATTTAAAAAAAGTTATAATTTTAGCTCTGAAA
>ML820862.1:58803-79646 GCA_009831015.1 Picea engelmannii
GGGGGGGCGGGTGCTACTGAGAGCACCACTTTTCGATTCAAGGTTGATTTTAAAATTTTAGTTGAAAAATGTACCTGTTGTTAAATCCACAATTTCAAAGAACTTACAATTTTAACCTTGAAAAAAATGGTGTTGTTGTTTGCGCCACTTTTTGATTCGAGGGTTGATTTTAAGGTTTTTTTTGGCAATATAACGAGGTTGATAATGCCATGGTTGCAAAAGGCGGTAATTTTAACCTTGAAAATAAGGTTACTATCAATAACACTGATTTTTGAAATGGGACTAAAAAGAACTACTAAATGTGACCTCTAAAAAAACGAGAATTATTGAGGGTTCTTATCAAGTCAGTAACTATGTTTAGTTAGATAATAAATCCAATTGTGATCCAGGTGGATATCGATGGCCACCCACCTTTTCCAACTGGCTCAAAACAAATTTCTGGCAATTTTGGCAATTTACTATTTTTAGTAGTTTTAACTTCCGAGGCCATTTTGAGGGCCTAAATGAAGGTTTTTCGGGATCGAGCTTCTCAATGATAGCCGAAGGCATGATTGAGCCCCCAAAATGAACCTCCCTTTGATACCACTGATCCAGATTTTATGAGCAGAACGAAATGAATACAGATTATTAACAGGGGCTTAACACAAAATAACATAGATACAATAAAACTGGTTTTCTATTCAATAAGGAAATAAGCTGAAACTGTAAAATGCAACAGAAACAAGCTTGCTGGAATGGTGGCGGCTTATCTTTGAGAAGAGATGTGACGACTGCGCTCATTCACAAGCAGATGTTTACAATGAGGCTTTGACGAATTTTTTACAATAAACAGGAATGCCAAAAACCCTAGACATCCAAAAACCTAACCCTAGGAGATTAAGTGCCAAAAGTCATGTGGGCCCCGTCTGGGTAAGTTAGTACATCAACTTCCTGGGGTCGTAACTTTTGCATACGATCTCCGTTTTAGGGTTTTTGACATTCCTGTTTATTTTAAAAAGGCCTTCAGAGCCTCATTGTAATCCTCTGCTTGCGAATGAGCGCGACCGTCACATCTCTTCTCAGAGATAAGCCGCCACCATTATAGCAAGCTTGTTTTCACTGCATTTTACAGTTTCAACTTATTTCCTTATTGAATAGAAAACTAGTTTTACTATATCTCTGTTATTTTGTGTTAAGAACCTGTTAATAATATGTAATCATTTCATTCTACTCATAAAATCCGAATTAGTGGTATCAGAGCGGTCTGCTCCTTGTTGTCTTAATGCATGTCCCCAATGAGATTGGAGTACAAAGAGTTGGGTCTCGAGCTTGTTTCTCTCGAGGACAAAATCTATTGCATGCCTAAGCGACCTCTCATGGAAGGAGAAAAGAAAGATGACGGGACATGAGATCCTTTCAAATTATTGATTGAGGAATCCCTCATGTAACAAAGGAACAAGATGATGGATAGTTTCACGCAAATCCTTCGACATCTACCAATATGCGACATATCTTCTTCAAGTGGAGGCGTCGCCCCCTTCAAGGTACAAATAAACTTTGATATTTTTATATTTGAAGGTCAGATAGACGCAGATGTTGTAGATAAGTGGTTGAATCAACTAGAAGGATATTTTTCATTCCATAACTTTTCGAATAGAGAAAATATTACTTTTGCGCTCCTCAAAGCCGTTCCCCATGTCAAAGATTGGTGGGAAACTTTTTGTGAGCAAAAGGAAATAGAGGAACCCTCATTATTTACAGTCACGACCACATGGGAATCCTTCAAGGATGCTATTAAGGAACAATCTACCTTGTCGGAAGTTATGACGACTTGTATACCAAATGGACCACACTACGACAAGAAAGAGACCAAGCAGTGCCAGATTTCACAAATATCTTTCATACCTTGCGCACCAAGCTGGGTATCAAAGATTCAGAGCGACATCTGGTGCTCAAGTATCGCGGTGCTCTTCATAGATACATCCAGACCGAAATGGAATTTCTGGACATCTCATCCTTGAGAACAACCTACCGATATGCCGTCAAAATCAAGCAGAAGCTCAAACAAAAGACGCGGCAATTTGGGCCTGGGAACCCCTCACAACAAAAGCTAGCAAAGGGTGGCCCCAACACACAAAACAAAGGACAGAGAAAATATAGACAGTATCAGGAGAACCAGTCCAAGCCGCAAGTAGAGAAGGACACCAGAAAGATAAAGAAAGATACTGGGAAGTGGTGCGACTTCCGTAAGAGACCTTGGCATAACACTGTTGATTATCGCTCAAAGCAGTCACTGGTGGCTGAAGTGAAAACCTATGAATCAGATGCAGGTTCAGACCCTGAGCCAAAACCAGAAAGGAGAAGACAAATCATTGATGCGGAACCCAGTGCCACCGTTGCTACCACCAAGCTCCAGCCTGGTGAACCAGACGAGTAAGAAGAAGGAGAACACCTCTTCCATTCATAGATGTGGGTAAAAGGCACCCCGTTGCACTTCATCGTTGATAGCGGTAGCCAGAAGAACCTCATCTCAGCAGAGGCCATCAAGCGGTTGGCCCTGCCGACAACGCCGCACCCACAACCCTATACCATTGTGTGATGTTGCTCCTCTCAAAGTTTGCGATGTTCTTTTGGGCCAACCTTATTTATGGAAACGTCATGCTGTATATAAGTCTAGGCCTCATAGTGTTATTATTACTTTGAACAGGAAATTGTACAGGATAACCGAGGCAGTCCCACCTAGTTCTATTTCCTTGATCTCTGCCAAGAAATGCAGGAAGGTCATCTCTCAGACGGGGAAGTTTGTCTTCTTCATGATTCACTATCAGAGTAAGCCAAAGATCACAACCACATCCAGGGTCTCTGTGTTCGACCTCTCCACACAACATAATCAAGTAGATAAGGTCGTGGAAGAATACTCATATATATTCTCCTCACCTACTGGGGTACCTCTGCACTGCCAGGTCAAGCACCCCATCGATCTGACCCTCGACGCACCGCTGCCCAATGGGCCAATCTATCGCCACTCTCTATTAGAGAATGAGGAGATCAAGCAATAGATCCAAGAACTGCTCCATAAGGGGCACATCCATCCCATCTCATCACCTTGCGGTAGCCCAATCATGCTGGTACAGAAGAAAGATAGAACCTGACGACTCTATATTGATTACCAAGCTCTGAATAAAATCATAGTCAGAAACCGGTACCCGATTCCCCGAATCGACGACCTCCTTGATCAACTCATGGGGGCCAAATACTTCAGTAAGATTGATCTGAAGTTTGGCTACCACCAGGTCCTGATCGAACAAATAGATGTATGGAAAACCGCCTTCAAGTCAAAGGAAGGCCTTTTTGAATGGTTGGTCATGCCCTTTGGTTTGACAAATGCTCCAACCACTTTCATGAGGACGATGGACGAGATCCTGTGACCATTCACCGATACTTTTGTAGTGGTGTGTTTGGATGACATTCTCATTTACAACAAGACTTGGGCCAAACATTTGCAGTATATTCAACAGGTTCTACACACCTTGCAGCAACACAAGCTATATGCCAACTTGGAAAAATGCTCCTTCGGCATGGAGAGGGTCCATTACCTGGGCTACATAATTGATCAACATGGCGTACATGTGGATCCAACCAAGATCCAATCCATCCGTGACTGACCAGCCCCAACCACACTCATTGAGCTTCAGAGCTTCTTGAGCCTTGTCAATTTCTACCGCAGGTTCGTGTTGGGATTCTCCTATATTGCATGGGCCCTCAACCAAATAACCAGGGGTGGTGGTAAGGAGAAATTTGCGTGGGGCCGGTCCTAACAACAAGCCTTGGATGATTTGAAGCAACGCTTGTGCTCAACCCCAATACTTTCACTACCAGATCTGCAGCAACCCTTCGAGATCGAGACAGATGCTTCAGGCTATGGGGTGGGCGTCGTTCTCACTCAGCACGGCCACCCTGTGGCCTATCATAGTGAGACACTATCAGATGTTGTCCGTAAGTACCCTACTTACGACAAAGAAATGTACTCCATTGTGCAAGCCTGCCGCCAGTGGAGACATTAAATTCTTGGGAAGGATACAATCATCCACACTAATCATAATCCACTACAGTTCATGTAGACTCAAGGAAAATTGCAGAATGATCGCCATCAAAAGTGGTCCACATACTTGCAGCAATTCCACCTCAACATCAAGTATAAAACAAGAAGCACCAATCGCGTCGCTGATTGCCTCAGCAGACCTCCAGTCGCGGCACTCACCATGGTGCTAGACTCCCGTGACCATGAGACCTCTAGATGGCACCTACTCTATGAGACAGACCCGAACTTTGCCACCACCTATCAAATGTTGGGTGCAAACGCAGTTGTCGATAATTTCCATCTTCAGGTTGGGTTGTTGTGTTGTCTGGGCCATATCCGTGTTCCATCGAGCGAGCGAGCGAAGATGATATGGGAATCCCACTACAGTCGGGTGGCAGGACACTCCGGCATTGAAAATACAGTGGCTATGCTACATAAACATTTCTACTGGTTGAAACTTCGACAGGAGGTCAACAAGTATATCAGGTCCTGCACTGCATGTGCTATTGCCAAACCGACCACTAAGAAACAGGACCTGTACACCCCTTTTGCTACTCCTGACAGGCCATGGGAATCCATCTCAATGGACTACATGTCGGGCCTCCCGTCCACCAAGCGGGGAAATGACTGTGTTTTTGTGGTTATTGATCGCTTTTCTAAGATGGCGATTCTAGTTTCCTACAAGAAGAACATCACATCAAAGGTCACTGCCAAGCTCTTCTTTGAACGAGTCTGGGTACATTTTGGAATCCCACAAACCATTGTCTCAGATCGAGATAGTCGATTTCTTAGCACATTTTGGTCAAGCCTCTGGTCACTGCTGGACACCAAGCTCACCAAATCCATGACCTTCCACCCCTAGACAGATAGCCAAACCGAGGTCGTAAATCGAATGATTGTGCATATCCTTTGCATGTATAATTCAAAGCACCCTCGCACATGGGATGAGAGCCTTCCCTATGTCCAACATAGCTACAACTGAGCCCTGCATAGCTCAACTGGCCACAACCCCTTTCAGGTGGGGTTGGGATTCCAACCAATGGGTCCCATAGATGTTGCACTTCCCCTTGCGGTCACCTCGACCGACTCATATCCTGCTCCAACTGAAGCTGACAAAGCCACCCAGTTCATTGAGCAGATCCAACACATCCGCCAACAGGTTCAGGATATCCTACATAAGTCCAATGACAAGTACAAGCAACACCATGATCAACATCGGGTGCCACATAAGTTTCAGGTGGGCGACAAAGTTTGGTTGCACTTGCAGAAAGAACGCCTTACAGGACCCCATCAGAAGCTTCTCCCACTCTGTTATGGGTCGTACACCATCACCAAGGCTGTGGGGGATAATTCTTTTGAGCTTAACATTCCTCCTTTCCTTGGCCTACACCCAGTGTTCAACGTGGATCTCCTTCGCCCTCATTTCACACCATTATTGGACACCTCAGATGTAGCAGAACAACTGACACCAAAAAAGCTCAAACCTGACTGCATACAACAGGAATCCAATGATTATATTGTGGACACACATATCAAGGGCACTTGGCAACAAAGGATCAAGCTTTATCGAGTCGTCAAAGCAGGGCAGCTCCTGCACCAAGGCAAGTGGCTCACCCGGGGCCAAATTTAGTAGAAATTTTCTCATCTGATGGGGGAACTCAACGCAATGGAGAACATTGCTTCCTAAAGAGGGAGGATTGATCCAGGTGGATATCGGTGGCCACCCACCTTTTCCAATTGGCTCAAAACAGTTTTCTGGCAATTTTGGCAATTTACTATTTTTAGTAGTTTTAACTTCCAGGGCCATTTTGAGGGCCTAAATGAAGGTTTTTCGGGATCGAGTTTTTTAATGATAGTTGAAGACATGATTGAGCCCCCAAAATGAATCTCCTAGACGATACCTTTCCAACGGGATATCATATGCCTAAAACAAAGATCGTATGCAAAAGTTACGACCCCAGGAAATTGATGTACTAACTTACCTAGAAGGGACCCACATGACTTTTGGCGCTTCATCTCCTAGGGTTAGGTTTTTGGATGTCTAGGGTTTTTGGCATTCCTGTTTATTGTAAAAAGTCTTTCAGAGCCTCATTGTAATCATCTTCTTGCGAATGAACGCAACCGTCACATCTCTTCTCAGAGATAAGCCGCCACCATTCCAACAAGTTTGTTTCTGCTGCATTTTACAATTTCAACTTATTTCCTTATTGAATAGAAAACCAGTTTTACTGTATATCTGTTATTTTTTGTTAAGCACATATTAATAATCTTTATTCATTTCGTTCTACTCATAAAATCCGGATCAAATTGTCTCAGTCCATGCATTTTCTTACATATGTTACATGTTATAGACGATTTGAGTTTTTGGAAAATAATTTTCACAAATATGAATGCACACCTTTGGCTACATGTAGCGTGCATCTTATCTTACGTAAATAATATTTTGTATGATTTTCAATGTGGTTTTTAGGATATCCTAGCACCTCTTACATTACTAGATTTTCTTCAACATGCCATTGTCTACACTAATCTTTGCTCAAAAGATGTTGTTTGGTCTTCTCCAACTTTCATGCATGATGCATATTTTTCCCCACTGCACATCTTTGATCCAATCATCATGCCAAGGTAGACTACCTATTTCTACATAGTAATTTCGGTACCAACTCCAAAATTGATGGACACCGATGTCACCATAGTCAATAGTAAAACAATTTCCAACATGGATTTGACATCGACAATGTTGCTCTTTAAGCCTATTGCTTCACCAAACTTTAAGATTAGACTACTAAACCCTTGTTATAGCTCAAAGATGCCTATTTTGACAATGATTTGATCTAATCAGGTACATATGTGGATAAGACATATGGAAGACAAATAATAGGTTTTTGTGGGAGTTTATGATGATACATAACTCTTGTGCCACTTAATAAATACATAGTCTAATCACTTATTTAAAAAAAAAGGAGCACTGATTTATTCAATAAAGAAGAAACAACTATATTTGTTAGTCAAGGAGTACAAAAAAACAAAAACAAATGGCACGATGTGGCTAGTCCCTATTATTAGGATATTTAGACACTTACGACTTAGCTAAGATCAACTTGGTCTAATGTGTCTTTAGGTGAAGTGTGTTTCTTTACTATGAATTAATATACATTTTTAGTTATGCGATCCGACGATCACGATATGTTCTAGACATAAAGTGATATGACAGTTCATATTCTCCTCGATAATGATGACTATATTGATTTGTGGATTAGCCCCTGATTCATATATGATTTCTATTTAAAGTGCATGGAGGGTTATTTGTTGAAGATCAATCGTGAGAAACTCTTATGTACAATATTTTTCTTTGGCATTAATATATTACCTCAAGTGGTCGTGTTGGTTAGGGCCATGGATTGTTTCCATTTTTGAAGGTTTTATCCACGTAAAACAATAGTGCACTAATATTTGATATGTTTGTGTGAGCGGTTGCTTAAGGTGTTTGAACTATGTGAACATACTGTGTTTTGTCTGACATGGTATCAGATCCCGTATGAAGATCAACTCCTGTTATTGATTAAGATCCTAAACCTGTGTTACCACATGCATCAAAATATGTCTAGGTTATGTTATTTCTATGCATTTCTAGGCTGAATGGGTCATTCCATTGTGTCTGAAGCAATGCTTTCGATTGGAAGCACTTTTTGTTTCACTTGAGATGTTTATATTTGCCTAAGATACAATATTTTTTGTCATATTTGAAGGTATAAAGTTTCAATATGCCTTTAAATTTTTTTACTATGTTAATATTATGGTTTATCTGTTTATATTCCCAATTTGTTACCCTTTCTAGTTTGCACATGCTCTTTGTCATGCACTTTGTGCGATCTCAACAAACTAGAAATAGAGCAAAAAGTGTTTTCTTTTATATGTATACTCTTTGCTCCGCTCTTTATGCGATCTCAACAAATAAAAAACAAAGAGAAAATTTTCATTTTCCAAGTACGGTAATCAAGATGTAACCCTGTTGTTGAAAATTTTGAAAAAATATTCTTCGAAATTTCACTTGTTTTTGTGTGCGGTTGTGTTGATGCTTTTTGCAAGAAAAAACAAGGGTTTTTTTAGGCAAACTTCAAGTAAGAAAAAAACTCTCCATCCTTCATAATATTTGCTATATATTTTGCACTGACTCGCTTCGTTGAAAGTTAATTTATTAAATAAAAGTTTTTTAGCTCAAATCTTTCTTTTTATTAAGGTATTTTTTAAAAAATCTCGTGCAACTTTGAGTTATCAGATAACTTTATTGTAAAGAATATTTCACTTAAATTATAAAAGTGAATCACTATAAAATAACTTTAATGTTTTTTTTTAAGTTACTTTTTTATATGCAACTTTAATTTATAAAGTAACTTCATTGTAAACGTGATTTTCACTTATTTTATAAAAGTGGGTCATGCCATAAGTAATTTTTTTGTAAAAGTGAGCTCATAAACAAAGTTAGAGAATTGAGATTTTTTTTTTTATTCAGCCTCTTCATCGTGCATCTGTCACCATGTGGACCAACCTCTACCTATTGTTAGAATATAATGGATGTGCTCATTTAGCCATAGATCATATCACTATTGTCACCCAACCATAGGCCGAAGCCACCCCTGAGCACCTTAACCTTGACAGAGAATCATTCTGGAATCAAACCCTAGGCTAGATAGCCAAACAAGATAACACACATCTCTCCAAGGATAACGCACCAAATAGGAGTAACAAGAGCTGATTAGAGAGTCCAAACCATAACCAAGAGAGAGTCCAGGCCAAAACCGAAATCTGCTAGCTGTAGCAGTTGCAACAACAACTCTCCTCCAAACTTGTGCACAAACTGGCCAACTACAGTGCGCATAAGTGCTGCTTCTGTAGTTCTGAGAATGCCTGCCAGAATGAAGACTGACCTCTTGTATTTATACTAAAATTGGAAAATTGCCTGGACCGACTTCTCATTCTAGGTGCCTATTTACTTAGTATATAATATTTCCTTTCGCCGACTTCTTCTCTTGGAGGATAATAACCTAATACAAATTATCCTCTTGAGCCGACTTGTCTTCTAGGGTTATTAGCCAACTAATTTAGGGTTTCTTCTTGCTTTCCGGAATATTCTATTCTCGTCAGGTTTACACGTGGAGGTAAATACCTCCCGCAACTACCATAATATCAACACTCCCTCCTAGCTAGAGAGGTATTTGAAAGTAATGGTCTTGAGCACAAACATACCATTTACCCGGTAGCATCAACATAGTTGTATAAACTATCTCTTGACTAGATCATGAGCACCATCATCACTATCAGTGTCATCAACTGCATAATCTCTCGAAACCATACTCCATCTAAGTAATTAGACATGATGCTGGATAAGTCACTTACTCCACAGAGTGACATAATGACGCAGCCGCACTCCTCGGAGGACGTCCGCTCTCACAGGATCTTAATTCCACTCGGCCCGAAGAACTCCAAGGTTCTTCTATTTCCCTATCAGGAAATCTGCACCCACAGATTCTCTTCTGCGCGACTTCCCTTTGTTCACTTATCGGGAAATCAGAACTCGCGACTTCGCAAGTTCTCAGTTGCTTGCTGGGCTCTCAAATTCCTGAGACCCGATATGTCAGTCAATGCTGACTTCCTCCTCCCTCTATAGGGACTTCGACTCTATCGTGAC
Source organism: Picea engelmannii (assembly GCA_009831015.1). Lineage (NCBI taxonomy): Eukaryota > Viridiplantae > Streptophyta > Pinopsida > Pinales > Pinaceae > Picea > Picea engelmannii. The sequence goes on from ML820862.1 coordinate 68,553, forward strand.
TTCGCAACTCGCGATATCAAGCACTCGGTTTTCCAACCCCCGATACCCAATGCGTCGAAATGCTGATGCATGTGTGAGTTGACTTTTCCACGGTCCCTTATCTTCGTCGGAACTTCAGACTTCGCGGGATCGCGAATCCTAACACCAAATATTCAGAACTTCTCGCGGCGAGGTCCCGATGACTACGTGCCACCTGTACTCCACTAACCTTGACTGTGGCCCACACGACCCTCTGTCAGGATATCGCGTCTCGCGATATCACAATCCTCGTTGCGAACTTTTGGAGCTTCACCCTGCGAACTCCCGATGCACGATTCTACGTGTAGATCCGACGACTCCTGCGGCACGGATCAACGTTTACGCTCCTCCTGTACTTCAAACCTTCCTGCGCCTACACTGATAACTTTCTTGCACCTCCGCAAGATCCAACAACTCTCGAAACTTCACGAAATCTCCTCAGAGGGTTTCGACCGTCCGTTCTTCTTTGCGTGACTCACGAAATGAAGAAGTGTCTCTCCATGAGACTCGCTCACCTGCCCAACCTGTGACGCTTCCCTTGCGCTTATCCTTCGATGCGTTTGAAGGCCTACTCCTCCTGAGCTTCCTTACGATTCTCAAATCCTTAGAAAGAACTTTGCACGCATTCCTTGCGGCAAATCTTCAACCTTGTCTAAGTGTTGAAGTCTTTCGACCCTGCGCACTCCTGCAGCAGCAGTCTTCCAAAGCTTTGCTCATAATCACAACTCTGAGACTTCTCCCTGGCCTGAGCACTCCTTGCACGACACTCTACCTAACTGCACCTTCGAGGGAATGAGAACAAAAGCTAACTCTAATTGAACCCTTCTGTCAATGCACTCCTTGCGGACAATTCGACTGCACTCCTTGTAGGAATTCTCTGGCTCAATTAGAGAAACAATTGAAACCCATTTACTCACCCTCTCAGACTTCAATTTTAACCATGAAATCACATACACAACATATATAAAAGCAAATGTATGCCAGGAAGCAAACATTCATGAGCATAACATTATCAGATACAGAGAAACAACACAAACCATGAATTTGAATCAAAGTTCTTCTATCAATTCAAATATCTGTACATGGGTGTTCTTCATACACAACTCTCTGCTTGCTCTTCTTCCGAATGCTCTCCTGCTTCAATAATCTAATCTTACAATGAATACAATGAGGGTGTCTATATCCGTTTTCCCTCTTGGACTCTAAAGCTATCAAATCTAGAATTAAAATCCTATCTACCAGCATTAACTAAATTAAATGCCGTCTATCTACTAAAGGATGAGAGCTATCCACTCAAGGTCCATTACAATATACAAAGTGCGCCTCATAAATGGCTTCATTTAAAGACTTGGGCAACAATCCCAAAGTGTTTTCAAAATTCGTGCTGGCTCGCTTGATGTGTTGGAGATGCTCCTGCATCATACTCCTCGGCTTGAAAACTTTCATGGGCTCCTGTCCATGAGCTCCTACACGGTATGTCCATGCTTCTGTATTTCTTCTTCAGTCTCTCAGCTGACATCTTCCATTGGATGATTCTTCCACTTGACCAGATACTCAAAGTATTCTTTCCTTCTGGTCTTCTTACCTACTTTTTTGTCCAGTATGCATTCCATCTGCGACTTTTCTGCTATCGGCATCTGCTTCGCCCACTGGATCACTGGTTGCTCAGTTGCAGTCTCTGCTTCTCCAGCCCTGTATGGGTATAAATCTATGATATTGAATTTCGAAGATATTCCGATGCCATCCGACAACTCGATCTCATAAGCATTCTCTCCGAATTTTCTCAAGACCTTACATGGCCCGATTTTCTTCATTTTCAACTTGTTGTATGTTCCCCTTGGGAACCTTTCCTTTCTCAAATGTGCCAGAACCAGATCACCAACTTCAAATTGAAGTTGTCTCTGATGCTGATCTGCTCTGCACTTATACTCCTGATTTGAATCTATCAGTCGCTGCTTCACCCTGCTGTGAAGTTCTTTCATCGCCTCAGGGAATTCCTCTGCACTAGCACTGCTAGTCGCAGTCTGTTCTGAATCCCTTAATTCAGAAACTCCTCTCACCTGCATTCCATATACAACCTGAAATGGACTTCTACATGTGCTCCTATTCACTGAGTCGTTGTATGCAAACTCTGCCTGTGGCAATATGCTATCCCAGCTGCCGTGGTGCTCTGTCACGAAGCTTCTCATCAAGTCTCCCAGACTTCTGTTGACCACTTCTGTCTGTCCATCCATCTGAGGATGATAAGCAGAACTAAACACCAAGTTAGTTCCTAGCTTCTTCCATAAGGTCCTCCAAAAATGCCCTATGAATTTTGTGTCCCTGTCCGAAACTATGCTCTTCGGCAATCCATGAAGTCGAATGGCCTCCTTGAAAAACAGATTTGCGATGTGAGTCGCATCGCTAGTCTTCTGGCATGGGATGAAATGAACCATCTTAGAAAACCTATCAACTACCACAAAGATGGAATCAACTCTTCTTTGCGTCCTTGGCAACCCCAATACAAAATCCATGCTTATCGCCTCCCATGGCCTCTCTGGTATGGGCAATGGCTGATATAAACTTGCATTCTATTTTCTGCCCTTCGAATGCTGGAAAATTCTGCATCTATCAATGAACCTCTTGACATCTGCTCGCATTCCTGGCCAAAATTAAGACCCACTCAACTTCGCGAACGTCTTGTCATGGCCAAAATGCCCTGCAAATCCACCACTGTGCTTCTCCTTCAACAGGTTCTCCCTCATGGAGCAATTTGGAATACACAGTTGATTGCCTCTGAACAACAATCCCTCTTGGATCATATAGTCTATCCAAGGGCTTCTGTCTCTGAGAACTGGATTCTCAACTGCTTCATAAGCCTCTCCAAAATCTGCATCACCTGCGTACATGTCCCTAAGATTTTCAAAACCCAATGTTTTGACTCAGAATTCCTGCAGCAACAAACACTTCCTGCTCAAAGCATCAGCCACTTTGTTAGCAGTACCCGAAATATGCTTAATCACAAATGTGAAATTATGCATATACTCTACCCATTTTGCATGTTTCTGATTCAACTTCTCCTGTTGAGTCACAAACTGCAATGCATGATTATCACTGTACGATACAAATTCTTTCGGAATCAAGTAATGCCTCCATTTCCTCAGTGCCTGTATGATAGCATAGAATTCTTTGTCATACGTGGAGTACTTCAGTTTCGCCTCATCCAGCTTCTCACTGAAATATGCAACTGGTCTGTCTTCCTGACTCAAGACCGCTCCTATGGCATACCCGCTTGCATCACATTTCACCTGAAATGTCTTATGGAAATCCGGTAACACCAGAACTGGTTGTTTCGTGATCTTCCGCTTCAACAGATTGAAGCTCTTCTCAGCCTCCGCTGTCCAATGAAAAGATTTATGTCGCTTCTTCACTGTGTCCATCATCACTGCGCTAATTCCACTGAAATTCCTGATGAATTTTCGGTAGAAACTAGCCAAACCATGAAAACTTCTCACCTCGAAAATATTTCTCGGTGATGGCCAATTTTTAATCACTTCCACTTTATTCGGATCCATCTTCAATTCATTTGTTGAAATAACAAAACCCAAGTAAATGAGTTCTGTCTTCATAAACGAGGACTTCTTCATGTTGATCAATAGCTTCTCCTGCTGTAGCTTCCTCATCACAATGGCCAAATGCTTCAGATGTTCAGCCTTCGTCTTGCTGAAAATCAGTATGTCATCCAGATATACGACGACAAATTTCTCGATGAATTCCCTCAGGACTTCATTCATCAACCTCATAAATGTACTTGGTGCATTTGTCAAGCCAAACGACATGACTAGCCATTCATACAACCCTTCGTTTGTCTTGAAGGCTGTCTTCCACTCATCGCCTTCCCTCATGCGAATCTGATGATATCCAATTTTCAGATTGATCTTTGAAAAAAAATTTGCCCCACTCAGGCAATCCATCAGATCATCCATTCTCGGCAATGGAAACCTGTACCCGATGGTTATTTTGTTGATCGCTCTTGAATCAATACACATTCTCCAGCCTCCATCTTTCTTCGGACCGAGTACTGTCGGAACATCACATGGGCTCAAACTCTCCTTGACTAACCCCTTGTCCAATAACTCCTGGACCTGCCTCTTAACTTCTTCATTTTCCTGCGGCGTTAACCTGTACGCAGCTTTGTTCGGCAAACTAGCTCCTGGTATGAGATCAATATGATGACTCACACTCCTCATCGGTGGCAACGAACGAGGTAATTCATCCACCACGATGTCAGCGAACTCTTCCAGCAGTTCCTGAATCTCATCTGGTAGATCATCCACTCTTGTGCTAGTCAGAACAATTCTCGGCTTTCTGACCACAAAGAATTGTGGATCTTCCTTCTTCTCCATCTCTGTAAGAAACTCATTCCCACTCATGAGAAGTATTGTGTTGTTTACTTCCGGTTTCACCTCCTTATCCTTTATCGGAAGCAACCTGTGTGTCCTCCCATCCTTCTCCAAAGTATATGTGTTCATTCTCCCATCATGAACCACATTTCTGTCATATTGCCATGGTCTACCCAACAATAGATGACATACATCCATGGGAATGACATCACAGAGTATTGTATCATTATATCCTCCTAACTTGAATTCAACTAAACACTGTTTAGTGACACTCACCTGATGTCCCTTCTGTAGCCATGAAACTTTGTATGGACTCGGGTGATCAGTTGTCTCCAGTTCCAACTTTTCTACCATCTCGGTTGAAACAAGATTATCTGTGCTACCGCTGTCCACAATAACCTTGCACACCCAGTCCTTGGTTTTGCAAGCTGTCCTGAATAGTCTGGTCCTTTGAGCTGAGTCCTCCACCTCTTTCCTAGGTGTTAAAATAACTTTTCGCATCATTAATGACCTTCCACCTTCTGTTTCTTCAGTCTCAACATCACGCCTCTGCACTTCAGTGATTTGAGCTTCTCCACTATCCTTCTTTTTCTCTGGACACTCAAATGACCTGTGCCCATTCTTTCCACATGTGAAACATGTGATTACTCCACCTCTTCCTCTTCCTCTACGTCTGGTACGAGGAAAAGTATTTGCGTCAGCATATCCTCCGCTCTACTCTGTATGTTGCCTTCCCTGTTCAACATGTGGTCCTTGCTGTGAAGTTCCACCTCTTTCGACTCTACCCTGAGGCTTCTTCCATTCCTCCTTGGGTTTCTGAGTTCTTTCCTTGGCAACTGATTTGCCTCTGGGCTGACTTCTGCCTCGCCCTCGCTGACCTTTCTTACGGCTCAGCTTCTCTTCAACTTTCAACGCCATCTGATAAGCATCCTCCACCGTCCTGATGGTAACCATGCTCAATTCATCGTGAATGTCATATCTCAGACCATTTAGATATCTGGTGACTTTCTCATCATCGCTCTCCCGATGACCTGCTCTGATGTTCAGTCGATAGAATTCCTCAGTGTATTCTTTCACTGTCATCAACTGTGAACATAGTAATTTGATAGTATATTGGGATGAACTTTGCCTTCATCTTCGCAATCATTCGATCCCAACTCTTAATCTTCTGCTTTCCTTTGCAACGTCTGTCAGCTTGTAGCTCGTCCCACCATAATGCTGCATGTCCTTTCAAGCGCGTGACAACATGTATGACCTTCTTGTCCTCTTCGATCTCTTCATAGTCGAAGTAGGTGTCAAGAGCTCGGATCCAATCCAATAGCTCCTCTGCATCTAGATTTCCCTCATAAACTGGAATGTCCATTTTCGCCTTTGCACCCATTCTGGCAATGGCTTTAATCAATCGCTCAGTTGATGCATCTTCGGCTGCAACTTCCTCCTTACGTTCAGCCTCGACTTCATTGTCAGAATCACTAAGATCCCCTGCACCAGCTGTGCGTCTTTGCGCTGCCTCCATGTCTTCTAATCTCGCTCGGAGATCACGCATCTGTCTCTCCATTTATGGATTTCCTGCTGGCCTACCTCTTCTTCGTACTTCTCGATCTTCTAGATCAGGTGATTGTCTTTCCCTTCTAGGAGGCATGGTGAATTTCCTCTTCTTTGCTACATAAAGCAAAGAGATATTCCCGCTCTGATACCAAACCCAACGCAACCGCACTCCTCAGAGCACGTCCGCTCTCACATGATCTTAATTCCACTCAGCCCGAAGAACTCCAAGGTTCTTCTATTTCCCTATCGGGAAATCTGCACCCACAGATTCTCTTATGTTTGACTTCCCTTTGTTCACTTATCGGGAAATCGGAACTCACGACTTCGGAAGTTCTCGATTGCTCGTTGGGCTCTTGAATTCCCGAGACCCGATATGTCAGTCAACGCTGACTTCCTCCTCCCTCTATCGGGACTTTGGCTCTATCGTGACTTCGCAACTCGCGATATCAAGCACTCAGTTTTCCAATCCCCGATACCCGATGCGTCGAAACGTCGATGCACGCGTGAGTTGACTTTTCCACGGTCCCTTATCTTCGTCGGAACTTCAGACTTCGCAGGATCGCGAATCCTAACACCAAATATTCATAACTTCTCGCGGCGAGGTCCCGATGACTATGTGCCACCTGTACTCCACTAACCTTGACTGTGGTCCACACGACCCTCCGTCGGGATATCGCATCTCGCGATATCGCAATCCTCGTTGCAAACTTTTGGAGCTTCACCCTGCGAACTCCCGATGCACGATTCTACGTGTAGATCCGACGGCTCCTGCGACACGGATCAACGTTTACGCTCCTCCTGTACTTCAAACCTTCCTGTGCCTACACTGATAACTTTGCTGCACCTCCGCAAGATCCAACAACTCTTGGAACTTCACGAAATCTCCTCATAGGATTTTGGCTGTCCGTTCTTCTTTGCGTGACTCACGAAATGAAGAAGTGTCTCTCCATGAGACTCGCTCACCTGCCCGCCAACCTGCGACGCTTCCCTTGCGCTTATCCTTTGATGCGTTCGAAGGCCCACTCCTCCTGAGCTTCCTTACGATTCTCAAATCCTTAGAAAGAACTTTGCACACATTCCTTGTGGCAAATCTTCAACCTTGTCTAAGTGTTGAAGTCTTTTGACCCTGCGCACTCCTGCAGCAGCAGTCTTCCAAAGCTTTGATCAGAATCGCAACTCTGAGACTTCTCCCTGGCCTGCGCACTCCTTGCACGACACTGTGCCTAACTGCACCTTCGAGGGAATGAGAACAAAAGCTAACTCTAATTGAACCCTTCTGTCAACGCACTCCTTGCGGACAATTCGATTGCACTCCTTGTAGGAATTCTCTGGCTCAATTAGAGAAACAATTGAAACCCATTTACTCACCCTCTCAGACTTCAATTTTAACCATGAAATCACATACATAGCATATATAAAAGCAAATGTATGCCAGGAAGCAAACATTCATGAGCATAACATTATCAGATACAGAGAAACAACACAAACCATGAATTTGAATCAAAGTTCTTCTATCAATTCAAATATCTGTACATGGGTGTTCTTCATACACAACTCTCTGCTTGCTCTTCTTCCGAATGCTCTCCTGCTTCAATAATCTAATCTTACAATGAATACAATGAGGGTGTCTATATCCGTTTTCCCTCTTGGACTCTAAAGCTATCAAATCTAGAATTAAAATCCTATCTACCAGCATTAACTAAATTAAATGTCGTCTATCTACTAAAGGACGAGAGATATCCGCTCAAGGTCCATTACAATATACAAAGTGCGCCTCATAAATGGCTTCATTTAAAGACTTGCACAACAATCCCAAAGTGTTTTCAAAATTCGTGCTGGCTCGCTTGATGTGTTGGCGATGCTCCTGCATCACATAAGAGCCATTCTTCTAATCCAGACATATGTCCTAGAAGAATAAATGTTCTAAACCATTTTTCGTCTAGGAAATCTCTGTCCATTGATCATCCATCTAGTTGATAATGATTTCCAACACTACTGATAGTCTTCAAGGCGACCAGAACAATGTCATTCAATAGAACACAACTGTGTCTATCCATAGTAGCACACAACTACAATCCAGTGGTACACTGTCACACCAAGTAGCACACAGATACTTGACCAGTAACATATAGTCACAATCAATGGAACGTATCCACTACAGTAGTATACATCGACTGTCCGGAGACATACAGTCTCCATATCAATCATATCATCAACCTGCACATAAAACATTGTTATGATATATAAACTGAATCATATGGGCCATTCTTCTACTCACATCTGTGAGATCTTGAAGAGCATCTTCCCTACGAAAGTAAAACATCAACGATGAGTTATCTGGACTATTCTTCTCAAGCAAGGAAGAATAACTGTCCTGATTTATGGGCCTAGACCATTCACCTATCTGGGCCATTCCTGTAGTGTACCTTTTCACTGCCGAGGTTTTCAACCTCTCAGTTACCATTCTATACATGAAAGTTTACATAATTCGTACAGGAATTATAACCACATGCATTTAACACAATTAAACACACTTAATTCTCAGAGTAAAATATATAAGTTACTGCTACAATTCAACAAGCCACAACATTCAACAGTAACTCATTTACACAGTGGAAAACATGATACATACACAACACAATCATGCCAAATGTTTTAAAACATAATTCAGATACTTATCTTTTAACGACTGTAGAATTCACCAACCAAGTGCAGGCCTTCCACGAACCTCCCAGCCTTAGACCACACTGTTCATCAGCTCAACAGCGGGTCACCCCCGAGTTGGGACCGAGCTCCACCCCAAGGCAAGGAATCCTAGGCTAGGCTGAGGTTACAGGGAAGATAACACATACACAACCATTGGGAAGAAAGCTCTCCTAGGAATCTACCACGCTCACTGCCCACAGACCCTCATTCCCCACATGCCTGTTCCACCCCAGGAGAGTGCACCTTCTCTGTCACCTAGACAGTCCTTCGGCTGCCAGTCTCCCTTACCTTGGGTTACAGGAACAGACCAGACCGGAAGTCTCCGGGCTCTATGGCAGCTACAAGGTTCCTTCCAGGAGTTCTCTTCTCCCTCTGCACACTCTCTCACCTGGAGGAGTCGCTCACAGGCCAACAAGCCTCACACAGTCCAATACTGCACGATCACAACAACCCACGGGAAACACAGACCAAGGCTTCCCAAAATGCTTAAGCAGTCACAGGATGATCTCACGGACATGAATTCGGAACAGGGCTCCACGCACAGGCTAGCTCAGCTTTTCCCCGAACAACAAAGGATTCTTCCACTCGAGTTCAACACAGGGTTCCTGTTCAGGAAATGCACTCCCGAGTTTGCCTAGAACAGACACAGACTCACATCTCTGGATAGGGTGTACATGGTTTCCTCAGGACAACACAGGCTTTACGGCTTTCAGAGATGAACCAGGGTATCTGGCAGATGGCGTACCGCTTCCACGCTCAGTGGTTCGGGTCAGAATGGAGAGAAGGTCCCCTCCCACGGTTCAGCTCGGTACTTATATTTGCATGCACCAGGGTTGACACTTGTCACTCTGGGAACTGCATGTGTACCACAACGCACATCCCCTTTGCACGCTCCCTCCCTTGCCAGGAACTTAGGATAAACAGAAATGCACATGTCTCTTTTTAAAATAATATTAAAATATTATTTCCTAGGCTTAAGCCCCTAGGCTCATCACTCAGCCCCTTTCCCACCTTCCAGCCCTTAATTCCTTTCCCACTCTGTGGACGCTCAATCCCCCATCACTCATTCATCGTGGTCGGTCTGCACTGGCGGTGTTTATATTTTATTAATTGATCTGCATACATACAAGTACATCAGGAGGCTCCTGGCCTTCAACACTTAGGATCCCTGGCCTAACAAACACATAAGCCTTCCAGCTTATACAAAACTTGGCTCACCATCCTATAGAACATATTTACAATTCATTGCATAACATGATCTGTAATGGGGCTCGATCTTGGGGACACTACAATCCCCCTCCCCTTATTTTTGCACTGTCCTCAGTGCAACTTACATTGCCTCTGTGTGTCCTTCAAAATTTTCAAAAAGATGCGGGTACTCTGCCCGCATAACTTCTTCATGCTCCCATGTCGCATCCTCAGGACCGTACCAGGTCCACTGGACCTTTACAATCCCTATAGCTCGATTCCGGAGCTACTTGTTTTTCCTGTCCAATATGCGCACAAGATGCACTTGCAGGACACCTTCTGGTTCCACCTGAATCACAGTCCAATCGATGACATGATTAGCATCAGGTACATATTTCTTAAGCAGTGAAACATGAAACACATTATGTACAGTCATAGATGCAGGTAATGCAAGCATGTATGCAACTGACCCAATCCTTTCCAGGATCTCAAATGGCCCACAAAATCTTGCTGCCAACTTGGCGCAACTTCCCAATTTCAGGGAACTCCTGTTAGTTTTCACTTTCAGGAAAACATGGTCACCCCCTTTATATTCTCTATGGGTTCTGTTACTATCAGCGTAACTTTTCTGCCTATCCTGGGCAGCTTTCAAATTTTGTTTGATTTTTATCATTTGATCTTCCATCTCTTTGAGTAGTTCAGGTCCAACTACTGTTCTGTCAGCTGGATTATCCCAACTCACTGGAGTGTTGCACTTTCTTCCATAAAGTGCTTCGAATGGGCTCATCTTCAAAGATGCATGCTTCCCATTATTGTAAGCGAATTCTACCAAATGCAGGTAGTCTTCCCACCTTGATGGTTGATCCATCACATACATTCTTAGCATGTCCTCTATTACTCTGTTTACTCTCTCTGTCTGTCCATCAGACTTGGGATGATATGCTGTACTGAAGTTCAGATTTGTTCTAAATCCTTGGAACAATCCTCTCCAGAAATTCGAAGTGAATTTCAGGTCCCTATCAGACACAATTGTCTTAGGAATTCCATGCAAGTGTGCAACTTCTTTTAAAAAGATATCAACAACATCTGCTGCTCTGTGGGTGTTTTTTAGTGGAATAAAATGGGCAGCTTTAGTAAGCTTGTCCACCACCACCATGATTGAATCATGCTGCTTGCTTGTTCTGGGAAATCCTGTGATAAAATCCATTGTTACCACATCCCATTTCCACTCAGGAATAGGTAAAGGTTGCAA
>ML820862.1:90406-100465 GCA_009831015.1 Picea engelmannii
GGAGCCAGCGGCATCCAAAACCCTAACCCAATGACCTGGATTAGTCCAAAACCCTAATTCCTTAACCGGAAATAGAAAACCATCGGAAAAAAACCATGTGCTGAAAACCACCTAATATCATGTGGTCCCGGAAATATGTCGGCCCGGCGATAATATGTCGGCTCGAAACCGGCGAAAATATGTCGGCCCAAAAAAAAAATTTTCGGGGGCGCTGCCCCCGAACCCCCGCGCGGGGGGCTCCGCCCCCCTGCACCCCCCGAGGGGAGGCCTAGCGGCCCCCCCTCTTACCCCCCTACGCACCCGGCGCAGGCGCTCAAACACTACTACTCGTGCAAAGAATATAACACATTTCCAAACAGTTTTAGTACACTCTCTCTCGTGAGTCGAAGTTCATAGTTGAGTATTCGTGAGTATGAGGAAGCTCTTTTCTTCAGAAGGGTTAATTCCTACTGTGTGACTTGTCTTGCTTGCTTTGTAAAGGAGTGACCTTACCTCCAAAGTACTCGTCAGACACAACCAAACTTTTGCTTGTGTTATTCTTATATCTAACGTTTTCAAGGAAGTATGCTCTACCAAATTTTTTGCCCGGAGCATCTCTATATTACTTGTTGACTTATGCGATTCTGTGCAAATTGGAGTTCAGGTAGACTAGGCTTAACAATTAGATGTGATCTTGGTTGAATGGGAGACTTAGGCTCTAATTACGCTTAATACACACACACACACACACACACACACATTCGTGCCATTCACGTATACAAGGAACTTAGTCTGGTTGATTACTTGTATTTTCATTATTAGTGAATACTGTGTAAATATTTTTCTTCTGCTGTATAAATCATTTTAAGAGTTGAAACATATCATTAATGATGGGCCCTGTTTGATGCGAGGGTACCCATCAGTGAGTAATGCACCATCTGCCCTCGACCCTGGGCATCTATCCAGATGGAAAGCGTCAAGGGAAAAGGTCATGTGTTATGAATCAAAAGTTAAGTAATTTATCAGTATGATGCATTTATAAACATTAGCACTCTATCACATTCTTCTTAAATTGTCTTCGTGTAAGAGTTTCTAATATTCATATACAGTGGTTCCTCCAGGTGCTCTTCTACGCAAAGGTTCTGACTGTTCATACACAATCTTGACGCAAAAGGTATTCGAGTTCCCTTCTATAACCCTTCCGGAGTTCTGCCGTCAGTGTTGCAACTAAAATGTGGTCACACAGTATCGCTTTCCTCAGTCTTCCTATCGGCTTGGAAAGGGGAAAAATTCCCAAGTGCAACTTAGTTTGGGTCCGATTATTATAGTACAATGTTTATGTACAAGATTACTCTATCTTTTTGATTAATGAAAAGACTGTTTAATTGATCACCATTCGGGTCTCATCCTACTCTGTAATTTAATTACCAGGTTTGTCGTTTTCGATTAAAGGCCCTGTTTCAGGCTCTGAATGTTGGATCGAATTTTGTTAGATCTATTATACCATATAATTTTATTTCGTTTTGACATTTCTTATGTTTATTTCCAATGTGTTCTATTTTGAAATTGCAATATTAGATTGGATCCAACATGAGTAGTTATGATGGTCTGAATAAAGCTATGATTCTGTCTTTCATTTCCAGAACGATAATTATATACACACCTGTACATCGTTCCCTGCTTAGGATATATAAGGGGGTTTTCCAAAAGGTTAGTAGGAGTTTTGCAATTGCATATCGGGTGTACAGAATGGTATGGTTGTATTTGCCAAATTCTATACTGTCCCTTGCCACGAACACCGGGTGGACAGTCTTGCATGTATACTCATAGTTAATAATTTGTAAATTTACTTCATACAATATGCATTCCTTCTGTTGGGTCCATTTTATTTCGTGCGAATGGAAGACACACAGATTAAAAGTTCTATCAACCCGTGATTTATGTTCTTTATAATCATCTTCAAATTCCCATTCTTATGGAATTTTCTACTTTTATATCATCTTATAACATGACACAAACTGTTTCAACTTCATTTGGTACTGTGACAATATTTAAGGATTTTTCAGACTCTTCGATTTAGAAATTTCTTTATACGAGAGGTAGTTGATTTCCTGTTGGCAAAATTTGTTTGTTCAAATACTATGAAAGCCATCTCTGTATAAGTAGGGTTTTTATTGCAGTCATTAAATCTTCATTTAATAAAACCTATACATGGTACTAACTGCAACTATAACTATATGTATTGTATATATATATAAGTCTATATGTAATATGTGTACAGACTTTCTCAACTCCAATCGTTCATAGATAGATCTGCCTAATATTCCAATTATAGGAATAAACACACGTCTATGGATATATCTGTTCCTTTCAAGCTCATTTATACATAGACAATGTTGCCTAAAATTTCAGTTACAGAATTAAACATACACCCATAGATAGATCTGCTCATTTAAGGTTTAATTGTACATAAATAATTCTGTCTAGACTTCGATTACAGAGTAAACATACACATGTAGCTAGATCTGTTCTTTCAAATTCATTTGTACATAGATAGTTCTGCTTAGGAATTTATTTTTAGGAGGAACCTGTCCCAAAATTTAATCTTTGATTATGAATTCCATACAAATGAACAGATGTCAACCATGGAAATTATTTCAACTTAGCACAAACAGATGCATTATATCAGATACACAAAATCATTCAAACAAAGAAGGGGAAGATTTAACATATTTGAACTAGTTCACGTGAAGACAAAGGGAACAACCACGTTCCTCCCAACCATAGAACAAGGCAACCAAATCACTTGTCCAGTTCACCCCCCTAGCCTGACCATGAGTCCATGAGGGCTAACTCAGAAACTCCTCCTCAGCAATGTATTTCAGTTCCAGCAGACTCCTCTTGCCTCACTTGATCAATAGTGTTCATAACAACAAGCCAACCAATAGTCTCTTTTCCCCAACATACTAGGCATCGTCATGCCTCCTCACATATGCTATATATATCCAACCAATCTTTTTGCCTATGTCTCCCCCCCCCCCCTCCCTTGGGGATTTTCGCAGCTTTCTAAATCCATGATTTTCAGGGGCTTCTAATGGCCAAATCCTTGATTTTCCACTTGTAACAATCATCCCTGAGGTAGTTCCAACATGTTCCCCACTCATGGAGTCATGGTCAACTGATTTTAACATGGTTGTTCCATTTGTCCTCCTGCAATAAATATAAAATATTATGTTTCCATACAAGTGTCATAGTAAAATAGTTAGTTGGGTCCAATCAGGTCTTTTCCCAACAATCATAATAATTAATTACAACTTATCAAATTCGAAATTCGGAATTGCCATAAATGGCAAAATTTTTCCAAATTCGAATTTACTAAAAATAAAATAATTTTCTTATAAATTTTTAATTTCAAAAATACTTTATTTTTGGGGATGTAACAATTGTCTTCTGCAAAGTGTCACACATATTTTTCTAATTTCCTCTTGATCGCTGACTTCTTTCTGTCTTTACTTCTTCTAGGTTTCTTCAAGATTGATTTTGATTTCGGCTTATCTTGTAGATATTACTTATGTAATATCTTCCACATGAATTGTTAACATGGGTTGTTGATGTACTTCATCCTTTCATGTGTATTGTCTGACTTGTAGTCATAGTGATAGCAATCCTTATCTTGTTGTTATTCCATAGGTATAGTTCCTCTTGGAACATATTATCTTCTAGGAAATAGATATGCAATATATGTACAGAAAACATGGTATGTACAAGAACTATGAGGAGGATTGTTACCTTGTTTTAGAACAAGAAGTTTGTTTCATCCTACTTAGTCTTCTTTGAAGGTTCCTTTTCTTTGGAAACTGATGCTTCGTGTGTCTCCTTCCTTTTATTTAGCTTGGGACAATGATTCTTGTAGTAACCATATTTTCGATAGTTGAAGCATTGTATTTCTGACATATATTTTTCTTGATTTGGCTTCTTCCTGGAGCCAAACTTCCTTTTATTCCTGAAATTCTTGAACCTTGCTGTGAAAGCTTGATCATTGTATTTCTTTTGGGGTTTCTCTTTTGCACTGATCCTTGATTCTTCTTGTGCACAACAAGTCCAAAGTTCTTCAAATGTAGGATACTCCTTCCTTGTGTTCATGCTTGCGGCAAATGCGTCCGATGTCTTGGGAAGACCATTGAGTACTATATTTACCAATTCCTTCTATGAAATGATCTATTCAATAGCTTGTAGTTAATCTTTTAACTGAGAGATTCTCACAAAGTATGATGTTATGCTGTCATCATCATTCATCTTCATGTCACAGAGCTCATTCTTCAGACTCATTACTTGTCCAATGCAACTGACTGAGAAGAGGTTTGTTAGGGCATCATACATCTTCTTAGACGAATCAGGATGAGAGATGTAGGGTATCAAGTGGTATTTTATATAATCCACTATGATACTCATGACATTGATGTCATTGTCTTTGAACTTCTCCATAACTGCAACGTTCTGCAATTACTTTTCTTTTCCTTATTAAAACTTTGGTTCCACAATATTTCCTTTCATGATATCCAACACTTCATTCTTAGCAAAGATGAGATCAATCCTTGTCTTCCATGCTCTGAAGTTATAAGCCCCATCTAACTTGTTTTCTGACTTCATAGAGTAAGTCATGGTTGCCTTGACTTGGTCAACCCTAGATTTGACCAAAAACTCAACCTTGACGTCTTAGCTTGCTGAGAGTACCAGGAGATGCGCTAGGCTAGGGCGCATTAGTCTATCTGTAAATTAGCTCAATCCCTTCACTTAAGGTGCCTCAACGAGAGGATTAGGGTTTCTGCAACTAAACCTGCTAGTAACCCTAGTGACAGTACTTTAGTAACTGCTCCTGCTAGTAACCCTAGTGACAGTACTTTAGTAACTGCTCCCTTCCAGTGGTTAGATTGAATGAAGGAGGAGTGGGCCCATAACCTGTTAGAATATAATGGATGTGCTCATTTAAACATAGACCATATCACTATTTTCACCCAACCATAGGCCAAAGCCACCCCCGAGCACCTTAACCTTGACAGAGAATCATTCCGGAAGCAAACCCTAGGCTAGATAGCCAAACAAGATAACACACCTCTCTTCAAGGATAACACACCAAATAAGAGTAACAAGAGTTGATCAGAGAGTCCAAACCATAACCAAGAGAGAGTCTAGGCCAAAACCGAAATCTACTATCTGTAGCAGCTGCAACGGCAACTCTCCTCCAAACTTGCGCACAAACTTGCCAACTGCAGTGCGCACAAGTGCTGCTTTTGCAGTTCTGAGAATGCCTGGCAGAATGAAGACTGACCTCTTGTATTTATACTAAAACTGGCAAACTGCCTGGGTCGACTTCTCATTCTGGGTGCCTATTTACTTAGTATATAATATTTCCTTTAGCCGACTTCTTCTCTTGGAGGCTAATAACCTAATACAAATTATGCTCTTAAGCCGACTTGTGTTCTAGGGTTATTAGCCAACTAATTTAGGGTTTCTTCTTGCTTCCCGAAATATTCTATTCTTGTCAGGTTTACACGTGGAGGTAAATACCTCCCGCAGCTACCATAATATCAACACCTATCACATGGCACCCTAGTTATCTTTTATGTCTTTCTTAAAAATGACATAACTTTGACATCCGAAGTCCATTTTAAATGCCATTTTTTGAAACTACCTATTTTTTCAAAAGCTTTGAATCTTGATGGACAATTTCTTTTTTTGAAGCCATATTCCTACATATTTTAGTATATCTAATCCAAGTGATCTTTTGCTTACCAGTACAAACTACTTCTCATGGAAATCCCATATGGAAGATGTATTAGAAAGTAAAATATTTTATCAGATTACCTTGGGAAAATAAATTACCCCCACTTATGCCACAAAGCAATCCAAATGGAATAATAAAAATGATGAAGCACATGGATTAACTGGAATCTCCATCTCCAATGATTTATGGTTCACCTTCAAGAGTTGATGAATCTGGGGAAAATTTGGAATCCGTATCTAGTAAACACAAAGAGATTCAATCCCACCATCTTGAAAACCAATTAATTTCTTTAGATCCCAATGATTTCTCTTTTATTGAAGATGATCTATCTAAGTTAAAAACACATAGACTTTTACTTGCAAATTGTAGAATAGAAATGAAGGATCTTTTCAAAGAGCTCCTTCATGTAGCAAGGGTTTTGAGGCGGCTAATGTAAAATGATCATAACTTTGATGATACTTCTCTGATTGGATATTATGAACACAATTATGAAATGCGACGGCTACTATGCTTCTATTGACACTAGTTTGACTTAAATTTGAGGACTCTATCAAAATATATCCGATATTCAAACCATGTGGTTGTCACCAGAAAAAATCTTAAAACATTTTATTTTAAATCAACGCTAACTCCACTTCCAGGGCTCTAATTCAGACAATATTTTCTTGAAATCGGGTGTTATTCTAAGAAAAAATCACATCTACAACTATTTTATTCAAATTCTGTATAAAATGTTTTATAAATCAATACATGAATACTTCCATCCTATTTTTTCCTTGAAAAACATGCAAAAAAGAAAAAAAAAATCATCCCTTTTTTGGCTCAAGAAATAGTTTTGATACCACTTGTAGTAAACCATGATATATAAAAGATCAAAATCTGAAATATCAACCCTTAATCTTGAGAATTAAACCCTTGTAATCAGAAATACCAAAACATTTACACCATAAACACAAGAGTATAGAGAAGAACCCTTAAGGTAGGGTAACACCATCAAATACTCCTTATGGAAGGAATCACTCCACAAGTCAAGCTTGCTACAAAAACATACATCCAACATATCTCCAATACAATGATACTCATGCGTATTTATACTTTCACATGAGTATTCTTAAGGTTTTATGCCAACTACTTCTTATTATTATATTATTTCCTCTTAGCTACACAATGGGTCTATTTATTACCCATCAACTACCAAATGGGGCTATTCCATGATGATGACCACATTACATTAATTATCCCCTTAGGTATCTCCTTAGGTACCCCAGATTATCCTCCTTGGGTACATTACATCTAATCTCACAAGAACTAAAGCATACACGAAAGTAAAAAAAGTATAAACTATCATACATATAGTAGAATCAATTTCTTCCAAAAAGTGGTTAACAAGCTTCTCATATTAATAACATGAAAGTAGTTCCATATATTAAGTATAAAAAAATCACTTATTACATAATGCATATCTAATTTATACAAAAAGATAAGAATGAAAGAAAACCAAATTGATTCACTGTCTTCAACTACTTGGACTTCCATTGGATCAATCAAAGTCTATCATTTGAACTTATCCTTATTATTGTATGCTTTGCATGCTTAAAAAATATGACTAACATGATCAATTTAGGGAAATCAATGTTTTTCTAACAAAAACTTGAGCAAATCAATGCCTGTTCTTAATTTATTGATATACTTTTCCACTTTAGGCAAGATGGCTTTGAGCATCACAACATCCTTTAAAGAAACCTCCATGAAATATTTCAATTGCTTAATAGTAAACATAAAAATAGAATACAAACTAAGTCTTTGATGAGAAATAGTGTCTTCCAGTGTTTTGGTGACCTAATCCCGTTGAAAGAAATAATCAAGGGAACCTAAATATGGTAAGTTGCATTTATATACAACTTTTTCTATGACATACTAGATTTTGGTTGTTGCGTTGATCTCAATTTCCATATTCTCCGAAGCTTCATGTGCTAGGTTCTTCCAACAATATAAGCCACAACGAATACATATAATCTCATATTCAGTTAAATAAGGTACCTTTGGATCAAGTATCTTCATATATTCTTTCCACCTTTTGATGGAGTCAAACTATAATTGCACTTCCTTTCCTTCTCTTGTGAGTTTGTCTCATGATTTGCTTAGTTTTCCTATGAAAAGTGAAACTGTATAGATTTTCTACATCCATAGGAGCAGGTGAAGGAAAATATCCACAAGCCATCAATCTCGAAGTACTTACCTTTGGAAAATTTTGAGGATTATAGAACTCCTCAACTAGTCTAGCTCTACATATTGCTAGTATGCTCTCCAATCTTTATTGTTTCTTCTTCTTAATCCTTTTAACTTTGGAATCTCCTCAACATTTTTCCTTAGTTCTTCCCCTTATATTTTTCTTCTTCTCTTCTTCTAGTCTCTTTTCAACATTTGCCTATTCTTGGGTTACACTTTCATTTGCAAGTTTTTCTTCTTCAACCTTTCTTCTTACTTCATCAACTTATTTTTGCAACCTAACTACTTCAACATCAACCTCAATTTTCTTCCTTTTCTCCTCTTCCATTTTCCTTTTTATCTCTTCTTTAGCCTTCTTCATGTTTTTTCTTCTCTGTTTTTAGGAGAAATGATATCCTATGTAGCACTTCCTTGAAAAATTTCACCCTTACCGAGGCTCTCTTTTCTTCCCATTCCTCATGTGTATAAGGCCACACAAATTTTACTTATTTGGCATGATTTTCCACCACTAACTTGGGGTCGTGTCTCTTAAACCTACCCTCCTTGAAGTTGTAATATTGTATAACATTGGTTTCCATCTTTGTGAACTTAGACTTACTTAATCCATATATTCCAATGTAAAGAGGGTATGTAGGACAACACTTCTTATGACACTTGCTCAACGATGCATTGAGATCATGGATAATGGTTTGATAAGCAATCTCCCTTATCACTAATCTATCAAGAACAAACTTGGGAAACAAATGAGGTGATTTGGTTGCCCCATATATTGTGGTATAGGCTGAATGCTCATCCAAATACTAATCTCCTATCTCACTGAATACAACCATGGCTTCATCAATCAATTTGGGTGATCCTTTACATAAAATAATTTCATTAAAATTAGAAAAGAAATGGTCACAAATCAAATTAAAATTCCTTGTGTATTTATGCTTCCATAAAATTTGATAATAAACCTACACATGCAATTCTGTAGGAGTCCAACACCAACCCATACCTTTGAATTCATTACTTGCACATATGATGTCCATATGGTTAGATGGCATGTACAATTCAAAGAGAGAGTCAAGTTCAAAGAAGTTAACCTTAGATAAATATTTCATCAAATTATGATAAAAAACATTTTCCTAATTGAAAACCAATCCTTTTTTTACAACATCACACATCAAGGGCACCCAATAGATTTTAAAGTGTCGGGAATCATTTTCTCGATATAATTTGCTAATGAAAGCTACAACATATATGTATGGTTCCCTCAAATTAGTGGATGGATAAATATAAATGCATCTTGACATAAACCACTTTCCTTCAATCCACCACATATCCAACACTTTATGGCAATCCCTAAACCCTACTGCCCACTTAGAGGTCATCTGGACTTCATATCAACAAATTTGTAGTACCTTTGGATTTCAATTGAATGAAAAGAAGCTATGCATCGGCCCTTATCATTTCTTATTGTTCTCTTCTCTAGCCCGACATGTTCAATAATTCAATGAATTACTTTTGTGTAGGGTAATATGGTAGGCCTTGCAATTGCATTGTGTAGGTGAGACTTCCTAATGTTTATGTAAACTTCATCATCCTTTTCTTCATTGTCTACTAGATCAGCCAAAATAGGTAGAGGGGGGTATCTTTCATCTCTAAAAAATTGAAATAACTCTAACCAATTTAGAAATTTGGCCAACCCTAGGTGGCTTGAAGTGTTTAAGTAAATTGGTCTTGTAGGCTTCGTGAGTGCTTCTTGCATAGGAGCTTGTCCTTCCTCCATTCTCTATTTTTCTTTCTTCTGGGGTTTTGGGGTCTTATTCTTTGGAGGAATATAGATGTTTATTAAAAAGTTTCCCAAAAATGGGACATATCAAACTTACAATCTTATAATGAGAGATCAATAAAAATGTAGGTAAACATTGAATTCTTCCTTTTTTTCATTCAAATGCTAGGAATTTAAATAAAAATCGAGGTAGGAAAATGCATTTATATACAAGACTATAGATTGAAACATACTCCAATTTCAAATGCAATTTTGAAGAAAGTGGAAGAATTGGTAATTATAACTAATAATA
>ML820863.1:0-25468 GCA_009831015.1 Picea engelmannii
GCGTAAGATGGCATCTTTGGGAAGAATCCTTCTAGATATTTCTGTGATGTCTTCCCTGTAATCTCAGGCTAGCCTAGGATTCCTTGCCTTGGGGTGGAGCTCGGTCCCAGCTCGGGGGTGACCCACTGTTGAGTTGATGAACATTGTGGTCTAAGGCTGGGAGGTTCGTGGAAGGCCTGCACTTGGTTGGTGATTTCTACAACTGTTAAAAGATAAGTATTTGAATTATGCTTATGTATCATGTTTTCGCTGTGTAAATGAATTATTGTTGAATGCTATGGAATGTGTGATTATAGCAGTAACGAGATATGTTTCACTCTGTATTTTACGTGTGTTTAATGATTAAATGCATGTGGTTATATTGGCCTGTGTTTATTATTAAAAGAGTGTACAGAATATTACAAGAGCGCGTTAATCCTCTTGGTTCTTTAAAATGGTACACTACAAATATAATCCAAAGTTTGCGTAGATAGGATATTATTGGAGTGATGAGAATGTGGAGAAGATTGCATATTTATTGTGCGAATATCATGATCTATTCTTAACTACATTCTCAGAAATGAAGGGGATAATTGGAGAATTGGGCGAGATGAAGATCCCTTCTAAACCATGTACTAAACCAGTGTGGCATAGACCCTACAAGTTAAATCCGAAGTACAAAGAGAAGGTGAAAGTGGAAATAGATAGGATGTTGGATGCAGGGATCATTGAATTGGTGGTGGAATCAGAGTGGATAAGTCCAATGGTGGTATAGGATAAGAAAGTAAGAGGAATCATGATTTGTGTAGATCTGAGAAAGTTGAATGATGCATGTCTACATGATCCATTCCCAACACCATTCACATATGAGGTACTAGAGAATGTAGGAGGGTAGGAGGATTATTCTTTCACATATGGATTCTTAGGGTACCATTAGTTCAATATTGCGTAGGAAGACAGGTATAAGACTACTTTTGCGATAGAGTGGGGAAGTTATCAATACACAATGTTTCCATTTGGATTGAAGAATGCACCTGCAATGTTTTGAAGAGTTTTGGTTCCATGTTTTAAGGAATTTATTCATAAGTTCCTTGAAGTATACTTATATGATTGTAATGTGTTTATTCTACTAAAGGATCACATATAAGTACTCAGGTTAATGCTGGATAGGTGTCGACAATTCCAGATTTCGCTAATTTGAAGAAGTGTATTGTTTGTGCACCTTTTGGAATTTTGTTGGGCCTTGTGGTCTGTAAGAAAAGATTATTAGTATATCCTACCAATATTGTAGTAATTCTGGATTTAAAACCACCTACATCAGTTATAAAACTAAGAGAAACTTTAGGTCACATGTGATATTACAAGAAGTTTATCAAAGGTTATGCAAAAATTACAACGCCTATGGATAAATTGTTGAAGAAGGAAGCGAAGTTCCAATGGAACGATGACTGTCATAAGGGTTTAGATACCTTAAAATATAAATTAGTGATCGTGCCGATTTTGATCTTTCCAGATTGGAGCAAGGAGTTCCATGTTCATGTATAAGTGTCATCCATATCTTTGGGCGAAATACCATCTCATCCAAGTTAAGGAGACATAGATCACCCAATTTCTTTTGCAAGTAGGAAGTTGTCCATCACAGGGAAGAATTACACCACTACAAAATGACAAGGATTGGAAATGGTATATGTGTTGTATAAGTTCAGACATTATTTATTGGGGATTCATTTTAAGATGTATACATACCATTCTACACTAAAATACTTAGTGAAAAATCCTCCGTGTTGGGGGAGAATATGTCAGGTAATGAAAGACACTTCCACACTAATCCTAGTAGAAGAGAAGAATAATTTAATCAAGAACACAAATTACACAAGCAATCACACAATACATCGATATTTTACCCTGGAAACCCTTAACTGGGAAAACCAACATTTTTTTGAGCATTCTACTCTCTTGTTGTCTTATTCAATCAGAATAAAAGGTTACATGTCTAAGCATGGCCCACACCTAAGACACAATCAACATCATATCCGCTTTCCTGCGCAAGGACAACCCTTTATCCAATTTGTCTTACATATGCATGACCAACAACCTACAATTACACATGCAATAGCCTGCATAAGTGCATTCTATGATTACCCTTTACAGTGTTACAACACACATCTTTATAGGATTTACAATAGGAAAAACTATAAATATTGGCACCCAAAAACAATTATAGATCCATGCATATCATTGGATACAAATCCTATAAATCCTAGGATTCTGTTACAGTCGACTCCAAGTCATGTTTACTAGTCGACCTTCATTAGATTTCTAGTCGGTCATCTCATGCCCACACTTCTACCTCTTCTTGGTTGACTTGTCGTCGATATCTTTGACTTCGACTTTAATCGGTCAACTCCCTCAACCGTCGACTTGTTGTTGATCCACGTCAACTTTGACTTGATGTCTATCCACCTCAACCTTCAACCATTAGTTGATTCACCTCAACTAGACTTTCATTGCAAAGAATATAACAAACCAACATTCTCCCACGTGTTGTCTTCTTTGCTGAAACAAGAGATTCCTGAACTTTTGTTCACATATCTAGGGAAACAATTCCCATTGCCTCTCTGCACCAAGAGAACTTCACAACACTCATACACTTGGTCAATGAGTCTACTATGCTTTCCAACATGTCTACTTTATCTAGTAGAACCTTGTTACTTTCCACCATATCTATTATGAAATGGTACTTTACATAAATTTTCTTAGTCTTTGAATGATAAGCAAGGTTCTTTGCCAGAAATATTTCACTTTGACTGTCACAACTTACCTTCATAGCTCTCTGCTCAAACTTGATTCTTGAACACAACCTTTGAATCCATACTGCTTCTTTGCTTCCATGAGTGGTCACCATGTATTCAACTTCTTTTCTTGACAAGGCTAGAACCACCTGTCACTTACTTATCCAACCTATTGCTCCACCAAACATATTGAAGACATATCTGTTGGTTGACCTCTATCAATCTAGATCTCCAGCCCAGTCGGCGTCGACAAAGCCATGTACATATTATTTACCACTATCACCTATAGGTTTTCCTTGATAGCAAATAACATAGTCCTTCGTGCCACAAAAATACCTGAATACTCTCTTGACAATTGTCCAGTGCTACTTTCCAGGTGTCAACATGTATCTTCTCAACACTCCCATAGCACGGGAAATGTCTGGTTGAGTGCATACCATCGCATGCATTAAACTACCAACCACACTTGCATAGGGAACATGTGCCATGCCCTCTACTTCTTCTTGTGTCTTTGGAAACGTTCAACTGTAAGCCTTGCTCCCACAGGAATTGGCACCTTCATCGGTTTACAATCCTTCTTGTTGAACCATTTCATAACTGTTTCAATATACTTCGTCTGATTCAACTAGATATTTCTAGCAGCTTGATCTCTCTTAATCTACATTCCCAAAATGAATTTAGCTGCATAGAGATCCTTCATGTTGAACTTGGAGGATAGTCGCTTCTTCGCCTCGTTTATTGCATCCATGATGTTTCCAATCAACAAAATGTCATCGACATACAAAGATACATATATGAAACATCCACCTTATTCCTTGGAATATATACAGTGAACAACTTTTCTTCTCACAAATCCCAAACTAAGGATGTATGTGTCAAACTTCTAGCACCAAAACCTTGGTGATTTATTTATACCATAAAGGGATCTTTTGAGTTTGCACAACAACTCTTGCTTTCCCTTTACTACAAATCCTTCGGGTTGTTTATGTAGATTTATTCTTCCAGGTCCCCATGCAGGAACACTGTCTTCACATCCATATTTTCTATCTCCAGATCGAATGTAGAAACCAGAGACATTAGTACTCTAATAGAAGTTATTTTTGCAGCAGGGGAACAAATCTCACCAAAGGCGACTCCCTCAACTTGGGAATAACATTTCGCTACTAGTCGAGCTTTGAACTTATCAACTTGTCCTGCTGCATTCATATTCTTCTTGAACACCCACTTTCTACCAATAGGATTTCTTCCACTAGGTAACTTGACTAAATCCCTTGTCTCATTCTTGTACAAGGATTCCATCTCTTCGACCATGGCATCCTTCCATAGTTTACCCTCTGTTGAGTCGATTGCCTCACCGAACGACTTGGGATCATTGTCTATGACCATATCAGAAGAGGTTGTATCATAAGAAGATGATTTTGGAGTATTTTGTAGTGGAAGGAGGTACAAGAGGCAAAATACTGGGGTTGAGAAATGAGAGCCATGCAGTGAGCTTGAGTGGAGAGGACCTTGCACAATAGTCCAAATCGTAGATATACCACACAAAAAAGGAGAGGAAGAGGGGTTCCAGTCCATTACTATAATAAAATATCCATTAAGTCCTACTCATACTAGATCTTGTGTAAAATCCACGACCCCATGTGCGTCACCACAATCTGAGGTAACAGTTGAATATTTATCAAAAGCACTTTTAGTTGGCAGGGACAATCATAATAGTAATAGTTATAGCAGCAGAGGCAACACAATGATTCAGATTCATCCAACATCACTAAGGTGAGGTGTTACACAAAAAAACATGGAAGGGATAGACAACACTTTGAGACTACCTGAGTTCCAGGGAGGTGGGTCGAAGGACCCTCAACAACATCTATTCATCTGTGAGACAATTTGGGCCACAAAGAATGTCCAAGATGAATTTGTAAAGATTCCACAGTTGGAAACAACCTTTATAGGTTGTGCACTAGTCTGGTATATGAAACTACATAGTACCACACCTATAGGACAAGCGAGGAATTTAGCAGAAATAGACAACAACCATTGAAAGAGTTCAAGAAACCAAAATATGAGTCAGAGTACATTACCGAGCTGAAGGAAATAAAAAAAGTACAAACTAAGTCAGTATGGGATTTTGATTAACTATTCAAGGATGTGATGGGCAGGATAGAGTGTCAAATCCCCGATCAACAACATAGGGAATGGGTTATTGTGGGACTCTTACCACACATTTGCGGTCCACAGATACAACAAAAATTTGCATCACAGTCCGAAGCATTGGAGATCACAATGAAACTAGAAGCATCCCTGGTAGGAGACAATGGAGGGATGGCACAAGTACAAACACAGCTAGATGCCTTGACATATAAATTGGAAAAAATCATAAAGGGAAAGGAGAAATGAGAAAAACTCTGGTGTACCAAGTGTAGAACTAAAGGCCACCACAAGGATGAATTCCTAACATTTGTGCACCGAATCCATTACCAGGTGGGGGATAATGTGAAATATGTAAGAAATGGGGACATCATCCGACAAAGTGTTCGTTACTACAAAAATATTAGAGTATTCCACGGACATTATTTTTCAATTTCTACAAGTCAGTCGAACATGAAGAGAAGGATTTTCACACATTCGATTTGATGAGAGAGCGCACTTCAGACATGTACATGATTTAGGAGAATAATTTTGCAACAGAAGGAGGTGGTCCACAATATAATAATCAAAGAGACTTTAATGGAGGAAACAAAGGAAATTTTGGCATAGGTCGAAGCATAATTTTTTTTTGAAGAGGAGGTAGAGGACCAATAATATGTTACAATTGTAATCAACCAGGACACTTAGCTCGTGAATGCTTGAACCCCTATATAACCTGCACATATTGTAGAGCATTGGATGATGCAAGATAAGACTTTCCTCAACTACTTGTGAAGTGGAAATCAAGAGGAAATAAGAGCCAAAACCCAAATCAGAATGTACACAAACTATTAGCTGAAAAACACAATGAAGGACCTAGAATAACAATTATTACACACAGAGGGATTAGAACAGGGGATGATGCAATGAATGCAGGAAAGAAATATAAGCAATGGGTAAGGAAATACATAGGACCTATGCCAACAGTCGACCCTCAACAAGAAAATGAGACATATACAAGGGAAGGAAAAGAGATACTAGGACCATATTGGAGAGCATCAACATCATCTGTGCCTCATGCCTGTGATCACACTATGCTAGAGAAGCCACTTGGGAAGATAAGTACTCTAATGGATTTCCTGAGAATTTGCGTAGAGTTAATGAAAGATGAAACTGTGTTGAATTCATTATATGAAATGATGGATCATTGAATGTAAGAAAGGGAAATTCCTATCATGCATAGGGTAGTGAATCAGGTACTGTGCAGAAAGAAGACCAACGAAGAATTTAGATTAAGTGCATAGATTGGGGAATATGATGTGGATAATGTTATCTTGGACTTGGGGTCTGATGTGAATGTGTTACCAAATCATACTTGGGAGATGATGGGGAAACCTAAGTTAATATGGTCTCTTGTTTAGTTAAGGTTATAAAACTAGCACAATATAGTACCAATCGACCGATTTACATGAGTAATTGAGAATATAGATGGAGTGTGCAGTGTACCAGACTCTGAAGTCATTGAGATTGTGGATGATAGTCAACCATACCCAACATTGATGGGACTTGAATGGGCATTTGATAACCATGCGATCAATAATCTAAAGAGGAGGGAAATTATATTTGAGGTAGGAGACTTGAAGGTTGCTTCACCCTTGGACTTGACAGAAGGAAAGAGGTACAAAGATCCAGGGAGAGGAAACAAAATTGGCAACTTGTATAATATGACTGCACGGATGGATGATTTTTTTAAACCCACTGTAGATGGTGCGCTAAGTTTGAGAAATATTAGTTCCTGTGCATCATATTTAGAGGAAGGTTTGGAACATTGGTAGTATTGAATTCATGAAGTATCAACTAGACGATGTGCACGTCTGACTCGATCATTGCGTTGGATTGGAACAAAGTTATATGATACACCCAGGTATGATGGATTGACTGATATAAGTTTGTTTTCAAAGTCATTTAAGTTGCAAGTACCTGAACAACAAAGGTTGTTGGGACTATATGTTGTCCTGAAAGCTACTCTAGCCAGGTGGTGGGATGCACATAAAGGGGGGATGGAATATTGGTTGCAGTGTCAGATACTAATGCATGTGAGATTTAGTACTGAGTTAAAGGATATTGTGCAAAAGTATAAAGGGATCAATAACCAAACAAATCATGTGGAGTAGTGAAAAAGAAATGGAGTTCGACACCGAAGGAGGAATGGATACATAGGTTTATACATACCCTGGATACAATTTCGAAGAACTGGTATTTGGAGATTGAAATGCACAAATAAACAACAAGTTGGGATGAGCTAGTTCAAAGGTTCAATATAAATTTTACCTTTGAACACAAATATCCACTAATATATGTAGTGTTACATGTCATTTGAACCAAGATCTTCTCATAAGTAGGGTCGATGGAGGTGGTACTAGTGTGCGGTGCGCACAGAGCTTTGATGATTGTTCGTGAGTTACTGGAGTGTTAAAACGTCACTAAATAAGATCGTGATGATGAAGATCCCAGGAATGTGAAAATACCCAAAAATGAGGGAGAGCGTGCAGTAGAAGGGCCATAGCTTGAGTCTGCTGCATACACACAACCAATAAAGAAACATAAAGTAAACATTGGGATGATAGAGAATCCAAAGTTTGTGTGGATAGGAGATTATTGGAGTGATGATAATGTGGAGAAGATTGTAGATTTATTGTGTGAATATCAAGATCTATTATTAACTACATTCTCATAAATGAAGGGGATAGTTGGAGAATTAGGCAAGATGAAGATCCCTTTGAAACCATGTGCTAAACCAGTGCGACAGAGACCCTATAGGTTAAATCCAAAGTACAAAGAGAAGGTGAAAGAGGAAATAGACAGGATGTTGGATGCGAGGATCATTGAACCGATGGTGGAATCATAGTAGATAAGTTCAATGGTGGTACAGGATGAGAAAACAAGAGGAATAAGGATTTGCGTAGATCTGAGGAAGTTGAATGATGCATGTCTACATGATCCATTCCCAACACCGTTCATAGATGAGGTACTAGAAAATGTAGGAGGGCAGGAGGATTATTCTTTCACAGATGGATTCTTAGGGTACCATCATATCAAGATTGCGTAGGAAGACATGTATAAGACTACTTTTGTGATAGAGTAGGGAAGTTATCAATACACAATGTTGCCATTTGGACTGAAGAATTCACTTGCAGATTTTTGAAGAGTTGTGGTTCTGGCTTTTAAGGAATTTATTCATAAGTTCCTTGAAGTATACTTATATGATTGTAACATGTTTATTCTACTAAAGTATCACATAGAAGTGCTCAGGTTAATGCTGGATAGGTGTCGACAATTCCATATTTCGCTGAATTTGAATAAGTTTATTTTTTGTGCACCTTTTGGAATTTTGTTGGGCCATGTGGTTTGCAAGCAAAGCTTATTAGTAGACCCTACCAAGATTGAAGTAATTATGGATTTACAACCACCTACATCAGCCAGAAAACTAAGGGAAACTTTGGGTCACACATGATATTACAAGAATTTTATCAAAGGTTATGCACAAATTACAACGCCTATGGAGAAGTTGTTGAATAAGGAAGTAAATTTCCAATGGAATGAGGACTATCATAAGGGTTTAGATACCTTAAAATATAAATTATTGACCGTGCTGATTTCAATCTTAACAGATTGGAACAAGGAGTTCCATGTTCACGTAGATGTGTCATCCATATATTTGGGCGCAATACCATCTAATCCAAGTTAAGGAGGCATGGATGACCTAATTGCTTTTGCAAGTAGGAAGTTTTCCATCACAGAGAAGAATTAAACCACTATAAAATGACAAGGATTGGAAATGGTATATCCATTGTATAAGTTTAGACATTATCTATTGGGGACTCATTTTAAGATGTATACATACCATTCTGCACTAAAATACTTAGTGAACAAGCTTGTGTTTTGGGGGAGAATATGTCAGGAAATGAAAGACACTTCCACACTAATCCTAGCATAAGAGAAGAATAATTTAATCAAGAATGCAAATGACACAAGCAATCACACAGTACACCGATATTTTACCCTGGAAACCCTTAATCGGGAAAACCAACATTCCTTTGAGCATTATGCTCTCTTGTTGTCTTATTCAATCAGAATAAAAGGTTACATGTCTAACCTTGGTCCACACCTAAGACACAATCAATATCATACCCGCTTGCATGCGTAAGGACAACCCTATATCCAATTCGTCTTACATATGCATGACCGACAACCTATAATTACACATGCATTAACCTGCATAAGTGCATTCTACGATTACCATTTATAGTGTTACAACAAACCTCTTTATAGGATTTACAATAGGAAAAAATCTAAAGATTGGTGCCCAAAAACAATTACAGATCCATGCATATAATTGGCTACAAATCCTGCAAATCCTGGGATTATGTTACAATCGACTCCAAGTCATGTTTACCATTCGAATACCAGTCAAATTTCATTCGGTTTCTAGTCGATCATCTCACTCCTGCACTTTGACCTCTTTTCAGTTGACTTGTCGTCGATATCTTCGACTTCCACTTTACCTAGTTGACTCCCTCAACCTTCAACTTGTTGTCAATCCATCTCAACTTCGACTTGATGTCTATCCACCTCGACCTTCGACCATTAGTTGATTCACCTTGGCTAGACTTTCACTGCAAAGAATATAAAAACCCAACATTCTCCCACTTGTTGTCTTCTTTGTTGAAACACGAGATTCTTAAAATTTTGTTCACAGACCTAGGGAAACAATTCCCATTGATTATTTTCCCCAAGAGCACTTCAGAACACTCACACACTTGGTCAACAGGTTTGTTATGTTTTCCAACATGTCTACTTTCTCCAGTAGAACCTTGTTACTTTCCACCATATCTATTATGAAATGGTACTGTACATGAATGTGCTTAGTCTTTGAATGATAAGCAGGGTTCTTTTCCAGAAATATTTCACTTTGAATGCCACAACTTGCCTTCATATCTCTCTTATCAAACTTGATTCTTGAACACAACCTTTGAATCCATACCACTTCTTTCCTTCCATGAGTGGTCGCCATGTATTCAACTTCTTTTGTTGACAAGGCTACAACCACCTGCCACTTACTAATCCAATTGATTGCTACACTAAACATCTTGAAGACATATCCACTGGTCGACCTCTGTCAATCTAGATCTCCAACCCAGTTGGCGTCGACAAATCCATGTACACATAACTTACCATTGTCACCTCTAGGTTTTCCTTGTTAGAAAATAACATAGTCCTTCGTGCCACACAAATACCCGAATACTC
Organism: Picea engelmannii; assembly: GCA_009831015.1. Lineage (NCBI taxonomy): Eukaryota > Viridiplantae > Streptophyta > Pinopsida > Pinales > Pinaceae > Picea > Picea engelmannii. The sequence continues at coordinate 10,206 of ML820863.1, forward strand.
TCTTGACAGTTGTCCAATGCTCCTTTCTAGGTGTCAACATTTATCTTCTCAACACTCCCACTGCATGGGAAATGTATGGTCAAGTGTAGACCATCGCATACATTACACTACCAACTGCACTTTCATAGGGAACGTGTGCCATACCCTCTATTTCTTCTTGTGTCATTGGACACTGTTCAATAGTAATCCTTGCTCTGACATGAATTGGCACCTTCACTGGTTTACAATCCTTCTTTTTGAACCGCTTCAGAACTGTTTCAATATACTTCATCTAATTCAACCAGATATTTCTAGCAACTTGATCTTTCTTAATCTACATTCCTAGAATGAAGTTAGTGACATTGATATCCTTCATGTCTAACATGGAGGATAGTTGCTTCTTCACCTCCTTTATTGCGTCCATGATGTTTCCAATCAACAAAATGTCATCGAAATACAAAGCTACATATATGAAACACCCACCTTATTCCTTGGAATATATGTAGTGATCAAGTTTGCTTCTCACAAATCCCAAACTAAGTATGTATGTGTCAAAATTTTGGCACCACAACCTTGGTGATTTATTTATACCATAAAGGGATCTTTTGAGTTTGCACACCAACTCTTTCTTTCCCTTTACTACAAATCATTCAGGATGTTCATGTAGATTTCTTCTTCTAGGCCCCCATGCAGGAACATTGTCTTCACATCCATATTTTCCATCTCTAGATCAAATGTAATAAACAAAGACATTATTAATCTAATGGAAGTTAGTTTTGCAACAGGGGAAAAAATCTCACCAATGTCGACTCCCTCAACTTGGGAATACCGTTTCGCTACCAGTCGAGCTTTGAACTTATCAACTTGTCCTACTGCATTCATCTTCTTCTTGAACACCCACTTTCTATCGATGGGATTTCTTCCACTAGGTAAATTGACTAAATCCCATGTCTCATTTTTGTACAAGGATTCCATCTCTTCGACCATGGCATCCTTCTAGAGTTTACCCTCTGTCGATTCGACTGCCTCACCGACCGACTTGGGCTCATTGTCGATGGAAGTTAACATGAATGTGGAATGAAATTCAGGAAGACTATACGTTTTGAATGGTTTTCTTACTCTTTCTAACCTCCTTATCACTAGAGTCATTTGTTCCGCTTCTTCCTCGGATTCAATCGAATTATCTAAATCATCATCTTCATTCCTTAGTTCAAATGACACCGCATCAGGATTATTCTCGATCTGAGCAGATTTCTCAGGCTCAAAATTACCTCCAACTTTTTTGAAGACCACATCTTGACTGTAAAATGTTATCCTTGATGGATGATCCCAGAGCTTATATCATTTCATTCCTTCTTTATATCCAATTAAAATACATTTGACTACCGTCTTGTCCAACTTGCTCCTCTTTTCCTTGGGAACATCCACAAATGAATCACAACTGAATACTTTGATATATTCCACCAAAGGATTCTTACCCAACCATACCTCATGTGGATTCATGTCGACTAGTGCTGACGAAGGAGACATATTTACTAGATACCTTACATTGTCAACTGCCTCCACCCATAATTCTTATGCGAGCCCAACACCATTGAGCATGCTCCTTGCCTTATCCATCAACGTTTTGTTCATTCTCTTGACAACTACATTTTTTTGTTGGGTACATGGTGTGTTATTTTTGTGTGCTATGCCACACTTCTTATATAACTGATCAAATTCCTTTCCACATAATTCACCACCATTATCAGTTCTTAGCACTTTAATCCTCTTCTCTGTCTAGTTTTCCACAAGAGCTTTAAACTCCTTAAAGATATTGAAAACCTCTGATTTCTTCCTCAAGAAATATATCCATGTATTGTTGGAAAAATAATCTGTGAAGGAGACATAATACAGGATCCACCAAGTGAAGGCACTGTAGCCAGGCCAAACACATCACTATGCACCAGTTCTAGAATCTCATTTTCCCTTGTCGCTCCAAATGGGAACCACACCCGAATTTGTTTTCCATATATGCAATGCTCACAAAATTTGACTTCTAAACCACATTTAGGAAAACCTTTGACCATACCTTTTCTTTGCATAGCTCGAAGTCATTTTTCTACAATGTGTCCCATCCTCTCGTGCCATAGCATGGTCAGTTCAATTTCATCATGTCTTGTTGAGTCAATTTGAACCAACTTATCTTGAGTCGAGTCGAGTCTAGTCGAGTCGATTTTAGGAGAAACGATGTTGTTGCATCCAATTGAGTTGAAATCCCCTAACAAATTGTATGGGGTACCAATCCTAACTCCTTTCATTAATACCATCGTACCTATGACCATCTTGCACAAATCATTTTGAAACAGAGTATGCACAGCTACATCATTCATCTTGCTGAAAAATATCAGGCTTATTTTCAAACCCAGAATGTGAAGAAGACCTAGAAGGGTTCTTTTCCTCCCATCCTGCAGTGTCAGTCAGACTCTTCCCTGTCTGACAATTTTGGTTGTTGAGTCACCCCCCAAGAAAAAATCACCCCCATAATATATTTCATATTCACATAACCATTATTTATGTGCTTTCATATGATAGGATTCTCCTGAGTCGATCACCCAAACATCTTGATCTGACTGTGTACTAGTCGACGCTAGGTACACATAACCTCCTTTCTTTGAGGTTGTATTTCTCTTGGTCGACTGCTTCTCGTTACATCCAAACTGAATTTTGTTTCCTTCAACTTGCAATCCTTTTAACAATTCCCAAATTTACCTCATTTCCAGCACCTTTGTGTCGACTGAGCTGGGGATTTATATCTACCCTTCGACTTAAAATTTCTACCAAAGAATCTACCTTTATCTCTATCTACTGGTTGACCTCTCACTACCAGAGCATATTTGGTTGATCCTTCCATGTTCTTCCTTCTCATTTCTTCCGAGATCAGAGAAGCAACAACATCCTCTAGCGCTAGTGTGGTTGTATTACTCCCAATAGCCACGACTAAGCTATCCCATGATTCTGACAAAGAACATAATAGGTTGATACAATTCTCCTCATCAATGATCTTTATATCCATAGACTATAATTGGATTAACACAATATTAAACGCATTTAAATGCTCAGTCATCAAACTGCCATCACTCATCCTTAGAAGATATAATTTATTTATGAGAAACAACTTATTTACTAGATATTTTGATTGGTATAAGCTTCCTAGCTTGTCCCACAGTTTCTTGGCTGAATCTTCACCTGATACATTAAGCAAAATTGAATCTGAAAAACAAAGCCAAATTGTACTTCTTGCTCCTATTTCGAGTTTCTACCACTCTTTTTTCGACATTCCTATTGGTTGGGTACTTGGACATACCATTGTCCATTGTTATCGATCTACAAGAAGATCTTCCGTTTTAAGCTTCCAAAGTTCAAAATTTTGGCCATTGAATTTTTCTATCTCTATTCTTCCACTGCTCACCATTCTTTACCATGATATTTAACACAATTTATGACTTACGACTCTTACTGTACCTAGGGTTTAGTTGTCTAATTCAACATTGGCAGATCAAGATCTGATATACTCTCCAAATCATAACACTGCTCTGATAACTCACTTGTCAGGGTGGACCTAATCTATGATACCACATGTCAAGAAATGAAAGACACTTCCACACTAATCGTAGAAGAAGAGAAGACGAATTTAATCAAGAACACAAATGACATAAGAAATCACACAATAAATTGAGATTTTACCCTGGAAACCATTAACAGGGAAAACGAGCATTCCTTTGAGTGTTATTCTCTCTTGTTGTCTTATTCAATCAAAATAAAAGGTTACATATCTAACCTTGGTCCACACCTAAGACACAATCGACATCATAAGTGTTTTCCTGCACAAGGAAAAACTTGTATCCAATTCATCTTACATATGCATGACCAACAACCTACAATTACACATGCATTAACTTGCATAAGTGCATTCTACTATTACCCTTTACAGTGTTACAACACGCCACTTTATAGGCTTTAAAATAGGCAAAACCCTAAATATTTTCACCCAAAAAAAGTTACAAATCCATGCATATAATTAGCTACAAATACCGCAAATCTTTGGATTTTGTTACAATGGACTCCAATTTGACTACCATTCGGCCATCATTCGGTCTTCTCATGCCCACACTTTGACCTCTTGGTGTCGATATCTTCGAAATCAAATTTACCTAGTGAACTCCCTCAACCTTCAAATTTTTATCGATCCACCTCGACTTCAACCTGCTGTTGATCCACCTTGAGCTTTGACCGTCAGTTGATTCACCTCATGATCCAGGTGGATATTCATGGCCACCCACGTATTCCAACTGAATCATCTTGACAGTTTTTAGTTCAACATATTTATTTGTAATGATGACATTTATTTGTAATTGTGGATTCTTCACTTTCGGGGATATCCTGAGGCCCTACACAACATCCAGGTGGATATTGGTGGTCTCCCACCTAGTCTAATTGGCTTGTTTTGGAAGTTTTCATGTGAGTACATATTTCTGTATTTCTAGGGTCGTTTTGGGGCCGTAAACAATATTTTTTTGGATTTCCACATTCAATCTGTAGACAGAGTCAGAGTTTGATGGAATAATGTTTATTTCCCAAAAATTCCTTTCCAACGGGCTGTCACACACCTAAAACAGAAGTCATATGCAAAAGTTACGACCACGAGAAGTTGAGGTACCAACTTACCCATTAGGGCCCACATAAATTTTGGTGTTTCATCTTCTAGGGTTAGGTTTTTTGATGTCTAGGGTTTTGGAATTCATGAGTAATGTTAAAAAATCCTTCGGAGCCTCATTGCAATCATTATGCTCAAATGAATGCGCATGGTAGCCACATCTCTTCTCAGAGATAGCTACCACCATTCAAACAAGTTGTTTTTAGATTTGAAGTTTTACAGTTTCAACCTATTTTCTTTATTCAATAGAAGTTATTATTCATTGGATATCTATTATTGTTCTTCATATCTCTATGTCATTGTATTCAATTTGTTATTCATTTCATTCCGCTCATAAATTTGTATCAGTGGTATCAGAGTGATCTTCTCTTCATGTTTTTTTCTTTGTGCATGTCCTCAACAAGATCTAGGTACAAGAAGTTGGGATTTGAACCAGTCAAGCCTTTGCAATATCGGCCACACCAAGCCTAAAAAAAAATCACGGGGGACGAGAAGTAAGATGATGGAGGAGGAGATCCTTTTAAACTTTTGCTCGAGGAAGCCATTACACGACAAAGGAACAAAATGATGGACACCTTTGCATAGATCCTTTGGTGGATGACCAAAGGAGATGGATCTTTATCCAACGGCCATGTAACCCCCTTCAAGGTACAAGTAAATTTTTCGATTCCATTATTTGAAGGACTGATAGATGTAGATGTCGTAGATAAATGGATGAATGTACTCTAAGGGTATTTTTCGGTCCACAATTTTTTCGATAGGGAAAATATTAATTTTTCACTCCTCAAGGTCATCCCCCATGTTAAGGACTGGTGGGATACTTAATATAATAAAAGGGACACAAAGGAATATGCAATATTTGTGGTCTCCCCCACATGGGATTCCTTCAGGGATGCCTTTAAATAATAGTACTACCATGTTGGAAGCTATGAGGACTAGTACACAATATTGACCACACTACATTAGGAAAGGGACTGGAAAGTACCATATTTCACCAATATTTTTCATACCATGCCCACCAAATTGGGTATCAAAGACTTTGAAAAACATTTGGTGCTAAAATACCATAGTTGTATGCATAGATACATTCAAACATAAATGTATTTTTTGGAAATTGCATCATTAGGTGTGGCTTATAGATATGCTATCAAGATCGAGCATAAATTTAAGAAGAAGAAGTGAGAGTTTGGATTTACAAAATCCTTATAGTTGAAGCAGGGAAAAGGTGATCCCAATGCACAAAACAAGGGACATAGAAAATATGGCCACTCTCAGGACAACTAGTCCAAGCCGCAACCCAAGAAGGGTAATGAGAAGTCGAAGAAGGACACGAGAAAGTGGCTTGAATACCATAAAATACCTTGGCACAACACTGAAGAATGTCACTCCAAGAAGTCACTGGTGGCTGAGATGAAAGCTTCCAAGTTAGAAGCAGATTATGACTCCGAATAAAATCCAGAAAGAGGGAGGCGGATTATCGATGACGGACCCAATGCCACTGTCGCTACCACCAAATTCAATCCAAGCAAACCAGAAGAAACAAAGGAAGGGGAACACCTCTTTCACTCATAGATGTGGGTAAAGGGGTGTTATAACCCTAAATTTCACTATACATGCTTACCTGGCATCAGGCCATATCGGATCCCTTCTTTTCCAAAGCACTACTGAACAACTCTTTAAAACACCTCTTTTACGAGGGCCCAAACGCTCTACTCAATTACTGCACACATGTACACGCTAGCTGACCTAAAACAGCCCGCGTGGACTGATAGAAGCATGAAAAAAGGAAAGTTGTCGATGGAACACACAGCTCTGGGTGAGTTAACTAAAACTCCCGGCCATGCATGGCCGAGGGTTCGTCCAAATACCTAGATTCTTCTAGCCTATAAAAGAAGGGCTAGGGGTCCCATTTGGAGGAGAAAAAACATAGCAAAGAAACTATGCCCATTTGCATATTCCCATTGTCCCAACCCTTTAGCCATCCTTGTGCTAGAAGAGATACAAAGAAAAGAAGTTGGAGGATAGTTGAAGAGGAGCCCAGGATCAAGTTTGTGGAGCGGTGGCCGGTCTCGACTTTTTGTAAGTTGACTCATTCAAAGTAATAAAGAAAATGTTTTTCCCGTTCCAATTCATGAGTTATTCATAGTTTGTTAAGTACATGTTTGAATCTCTAACCCGTTAGTCTATAGGTAAGATGCATGTGTAGTTGTTGATTGTCTTGTATGCAGGTCAGCTTTGGAAGGAGAACTGTGAAAAAGTGATCAAGTGCGAAAGAGGATCGACATCGAACGCTTGGAACAAGGTAGGTTGATCTGGCCATGTATTTACTAAAAAGAAATGGGATTTAAGTCTGGGGACGAAGGTAGAAAGTAGATTTTCTCTTGGTCATATTTGCATGCAAAGTATAACCCTATTTTCTAGTCCGTAAGGAGATTTCCCTCACAACAAAATTGGCGACCATACTGGGGAAGTCTCTAGGGTTCTTGAAATTTTATTTTTTGGGTAGTTTTTTAAAAAAAAGACTAATTTTTCTTGCATGTTTTTTTAGTTTCTGTAAAGTCTGAGCTAGCAGAGAGTCTGGTTTCCCATACCATCTATCTCTGTTATTTTCTTGACTGTGTTTTTTTGAGACCCACAGAGGTACATGTGGTCTACACGCGTGTACCCTCCCTAATCTCTTATAGCCCGCGTGTGAACGCTAGATGAAGAAGTAGCAGTAGCGTGTAGAGTCCAGAGAATTTTTGAGGCAGTCATCCTCTTCCCTGTCAGAATCAGACATTCTCAGGGGTTTTCTGGAATTCTGTCTCAGTCTTGGTTGTTTGCAGTCTTATCTTAGATTGGTGTGCTTTAAAAATTTTCCTTTCTTTGTTTGCTTTTTTTCTGTTAAAGAGAGTGTCCAAGCCTTCAAAAGATCCTGGTTATCAATATCAGTGGTCTCTTCCTAGTTTGGGTTGTCTATTTTTAATTTTTCTCGGAGTTTAGAGATACACGTGGCCTGTATAAGGTCAGCCCACGTGTACATGCCTTCTGGCTCTATACCACGTTCACACACTTGTTGTTGGATTATCAGTAGCGTTCTTGTGCAGGATAGTTTTTGTTGAGGGTAAGGCAAACATACTTTCCCTTGATGAGAGTTATACCTCTCAGGTTTTTGAATCTTTGTCTTAGCAGTCAGTAGCTTAGGGTTGATCTTAGCCATATCTTTCTTTTTCATTAAAAAAAAAAAAAATTGTCATTAAGATTTTTTTTTTAGGGTTTTTAGACAAGTGTGAGTCATTTTTTAAGTTGCTAGTGTGTAATTTCTTGAAGTGATTCTTTGTGATCTGTGATTTAGGCCAGAATTGTTTTTCTTGGGTTTTTACTTGTTGGTATTTTTCATTTTTTCTTTATTAGCATTTAAATATAAAAAAAAATCTCTTTCATTTTCTTGTTTGGTTGAAGAGTGTGTTTTTGCATTGTTAGCCAGGGAAAAGTATTTTATTTCATAAGTTTTTTGCAGTTTACTTAGATCATAAGTAGCTCGTAGTCGAGTGAAATTATTTTTGGGTTTGCTATCCAAAAGCTTAGAAAATGTTTAAAATTTTTTTTTTTTGAAAAGTTGTTGAAATTTTGCATTAAGTGAAAGTTTTTGTTTCCAGCTTTTTATTCATTTTTTATTTCGTATTTTACACATCATCAGTTTCACTTTCATACCCCTTGACACAAGACAAAGCCATAAAATTCATGCTAAATCTAAAATTAATTAGACTTTTATGTTTGTAGGGTTATCCAACTAGTTCAGGATTAGGGCCTTGGATTAGGTTGGAGAGGAAACTCTTCAAGGTCATTCAAAATCAAACATTGGACTCTGAGTTATGGAGTGTCTAAGTCCAGTATCATGAAAGTTATCTGGGACTCCCCTCTAACACAGGGGATAAACACAAGGTCACATGCGGAAAGGTAGCAGAGATAACCCCTCCAAAGCTGGACCAATCGTTGTGGAGAACACATATAGAGGGCTTGTTTTTGGATTCCGTCGTTTTCATTTGCCATGAAGCTTTGTGGGCCTCAAATCCATTCTAGCTCCTCAGTTGTCTTCCAGACCACTTGCTTTCGATACCCTTGATAGGTTTCAGGCTCGATGCCCTGCTCATTGTGGTCTACCCGACTTTCGACTGTACACAGGTGACTGCGGGGGTATACTGCGGTACCTAGGACAAAAATCGGGCCACGCTTTATAGAGTATACCCGGAGGGTGCTTCCATTTTCGAGTTTCACTTGCACCGGTAATTTTCTCTAGTGTTGGTTGTTGTAACTGTTCTTCCAATTAATTTAGTGTTTGCATGTCTTATCTTATAGGGACTTTTTTTGGTGTGTGTTACTTTTGAGCGTTTAGAATACCCTAGAGTGTCTTTGATCTTCCAACATAGTGGAGGATCATGAGCTCCGCTGGTCATGAAGGCTTCCTAGCCTGTCGCCGATTACACTGGTGCCACCCCTGCCACCATTAAGGTGAAAGCTAGACCAACAAGGGTATTTTGAAGCGACCGGGTCACAAGAAATTGTGCCCGACCAACATCCAGAGGAATCGACCGTTTTGGACCTTGGAGAAAATTCTCTTGGCTCGGTTGAAACCCCAACCACTGATTTCTTGGCACCTTTCATCATACCAATTCAATTTTACAAGCGTCAGACAGTGTCGCACATAGCAATGGAAACAAATGTTGTTACTCCTTCTGGGAATTCTTCAATTCCCACTACGATTGTCACCACAAGAGAGTTTTCACCTCCTAACCCACCATCAACAGTCTGAGCCACCATGGTCTCAACCGCCTCTACATTTCATAGTGGTCCAATCCCATCTTTGGTGGCAGCCACAACCCCTTTCACACCAAGTACGACAGGCCCTCCGTTCTCATAGGGGATGCCTAGTTCAGGTACAAGTCCTATACTTTCCTACTCCACTTTACAGACTTTAGGTCTAGGGGTAGGCAACTCTAGATCTCCTATGCAAGGTCACATGGGGGGCACTCCTTCTCCTTTTAATGCTTTCCCTTATGGAGGAGGTCATATACCTCCTTCGTCCCCTTCACTAGGTGGCTCACATTAGCAATCCGTTGGGCAACCTACACACCATAGTTTATTTGGAGCGAGGAGTCAAGGACCACCTTCGCATAATATGTCAGTAGGTTCAATACCATTTTCTTTGATCAGAGCATTTGGTAACAACGCCTTCTCGTTAGCCGCCTTCCTGACTGGGGGCAATCCCAGTTTTGGACAATCTATTCCTATGCAGGGTACTATTCCTGCACAGGGGGCAAACCTGGGAACTTCTTCTGCATCAGGGTCTTGGAATTCTTGGTAGGGATCGATTCCCTCATCCGAAATGCCGATCTAGGATAATTCTTTCCACAATTAATGGAACCCCAGACAAACTACTATGCCTATCCTCACGGGACCGAATTGAGGCAACCCTTACACAAGTCATTCGAATTCAATGCATGCCCAACCATCTATGTCCTATTTTGGAAGTCAGCCGATGATGTCTCCACATACGCAAAATCCATACGCTAGCCAGGGCCATGGTTTCTACCATAATCTGGGCTAGCAGCTGAACTTTTCCTGGCAACCTGGTGCCAGTCAAACTCCAGGCCCCTTTTTCCCAGGTTATCACCAACAACCCAAACTACCTTTCTTGGCGACTTTGCACTTGCCATATTTGACAAGGTTGTTGAATGACCCTATCTGTCATGATCCACGTTGGCCTCCTATGCCAACGAAGTTTCCTTCGGACATCCCAAAGTTTGAGGCCAAGCCTAACGAAGATCTAGGAGATCATGTGACTACCTTCCATCTTTGGTGCTCATCTAACTCGTTGAAAGATGACTCCATACAACTGCGATTGTTTCAACGTACTCTCATTGGGATCGCAGCAAAATGGTACATTGAGCTCGATCGCTCAAGATACTCTTCCTTTGGCGAACTGGTGATGGTTGTCCTCAACCATTTCCAGTTACCTGCGAGATACGACACTGGCACAGAGCTGCTTGCCAATTTCGAATAGACAATAGTGGACCATATCTCTGGTCACATCCGAGAATGGAGACACCGGAAGAGTTTAATTAAGGTGCCAGTCCCACTAGCATTCTTGCTTGAGTGGTTCCTTAAGTCTTTGGTCCTACAATTATCCAAAGACATTGGGAGTATTCTCCAAAGAAGACGCCATCATGAGGGCTCAACAATTTGAGCTCATCTATTCTCAGTCCGGTTTATTATACAACATCTTTCCAGATGTGCCACGCTCAATCCTTGATAAAACTAGACAGAGAGTTGGACCACATGCTGATGGTATTGTTGGTTCAACACAAACAAAGCACGTTGAGAAATTGATGAAGCAATTGCAACAGTTATCTATACAACACACAATGGCCAGCCAAACTACTACTTTGGCTGCTCCCACTACCAAAACGTTACACACAGTGAAATTGACTAACCCAAAGGCCACCCAACAGCCTGAAGGAAAGAAAACACAATGAAAGAAGGGTAAGGGGGATAAAAAACCTACTGATAATGCTGGCAGGGACAACACTGAGAAACAAAAGGTGAGGTATCCATGCAACTTGTGCATGGAAGACCACCCGACCCATCTATGTCCTCAGCTTGCAGAAGCCCAAAAGTTTGTGACGTAGCAACAGCCTGCTGTGTTGACCAATCCATTTCAACATGGGAAAAATCTAACCCAAGCCTCTATAAGCACAAAAGGGGGCAACCAAGAACCCTGTCTGCCTGCGAACAACTCCGCATTCATGAACGTATATATGGTTAGTGGTGATGCTTTTATATCGACTAGAGCACATGACTATAGTAAACCAAGCACTTCTGAGAAGGGTAAAGAAGCTAAACTCCCATCTCTTCCTCTACAGATTGAGAAGACGTTGGTTGAAACAATAACATGCATTCCCAAAGGTGCATTCAAAAAAGACTCTCATAACCCAAACGCAAGGGCCGCCCAGAACTACTATGTGGTGGAAGATTTATCACAAACCCCTTGCGCGATGTCCACTTTGGAGGTCCTCCAAAGCTGCCCTTCCTAGAGGAAAGCCTTGTTAACCGCTTTAGGATCTACCGATACTTGTAATCCAGGTACAATCATGTTGGATACAACTGACTTAAAACCTCGTCTACCTTACAACGTAGCGTTTTAGATAGTAGTGGCTTATCCCACGAAATTTTTTACTCGAAATATCTTCTGCACAGTGGTTGATGAGGGTGCCTCGACATGCGTTATGTCGTTGGCATGTTGGAAGGTCATTGGCCAGCCCGTTTTGTCTCCATCACCTACTCTCCTCACCGCTTTTGACAGTCGTTCGTTTCGACCACATGGTATCGTTCCTTCTTTCCCTGTGTAGTTAGGAGGGAAGATCGTGTGTGTCAAAGTAGAGGTAGTCGATTCTCCCCTCGACTATAACCTCTTGTTAGGAAAGAGTTGGACTTATTCCATGCAAGATGTGGTTGCTACAGTTTTTTGGGTCTTGTTGTTTCCACACGAAGGTCGGATAGTGACCATCGATCAATTGTCCTTCTCCAGACCTAACCCTACATTGGGGGCATCCACGGTCCCGATGATTGATAATCCTCAACCAGGTGTCATCAATGTAGGGGTTGGTTTATGCCCATTTTTTATGGGTACCTTCGATTACCCACCCCCTCAAGGCGATATCAAGTTTATATCCAATCATCATAAAGTGGAGATTTTTCAAGTTTCATCGTTCTGCACGACTCACTTTGATGATCCGTGGATACTTCCTTCCCCATCGGCCATGATGGATGGGATAGGGCACACGAGCATGTCCATGCCTTTGTCTGTAGCTGAAGTAGCATACTCTTTAGTCCAACAAAATTCAGCCCACACTGATCCAACTCCTGCACAAGAGTTAGATCCACTTCTAGAGCCTGTTTGGGCTCAGGGTTCTCTCACTCACACTGATTCATTAGAGTTAGTCTTGTCCTCTGATGAAGCAATAATTGAAGCAATGACTAGTCCAGATAAACCCTGGGAAGATCTTCATCATAGATCATACTTCCTCCTAGAGTTAAGCCGAATTGAAGCAGGAGAATTCACCATGACTATGACGAAAAATCGGTCTTGTCCTATTAATCCCTTAGCTACACATGAGGTTTATGCTAAGGGTAATATGGAAACTATCGCTGAAACCTTACCGATCAATATCTCCCGAAACCCTGGCATCGTGGAGAATGTCTTCGTCGGAGATGAATTCTCCCTCGAAGAGATTCAATCTACACAGATATTTTTAAATAATTCCGCAACGTTTTCACCTAGTCTTGTGAGGAAATGTCAGGCATCAATCCAAAAATAGTTGAACATGAAATCACAACGTATCCTGATGCCAAGCTGGTTCGGCAGAAGCTTTGCCCAGTTAATCCTAAGAAATTAGTAGCCATTAAGGTTGAGGTTGAGAAATTTCTAAAATTCGGGTTTATCTATCCTATCCATTTGACCCAATGGGTGTCAAATCCTGTGCTGGTCAATAAAAAACAAGGCATGATTCGTGTTTGTACTGACTTTTGTGATTTGAACAAGGCATGTCCCAAAGATAATTTTCCCACACCTTTCATTGACCAGATCATTGATGAATGTGCGGGTTGCAAAGCATTTTCTTTCATGGATGTTTTTTCAGGATATAATGAAATCCAAATCAAACCTGAAGACCAACACAAAACGACATTCATCTATCCATGGGGTACATTCACATATCGTAAGATGCCTTTTGGTCTTAAAAATTCCGGATCAACCTTTTAGTGGGCCATATCTTTTGATTCCCATGACCTCAAGCATATAGTCGAGGCTTATTTAGATGATCTAGCATCTCGATCTCGCAAGAGAACAGATCATCCCACACACCTTTGACTTATCTTTGAACGTTGTTGCTACTTTCAGATTCACTTGAATCCAAACAAGTGAAACTTCTGCGTAACGTCAGGATGTTTGTTAGGTTTCATCGTATCAACAATAGGGATCATGGTCAATCCTCTCAAGGTGGAGGCAATAATTTAGTTTCCCCCCCCCCCCCTCGATGCACAATCCTTCAACTTCAGAGTCTACAAGGCAAGGCGAACTTTTTACGATGCTTCATCGCTAACTATCCTGAAATCACCAAGGGATTTATGCACTTACTGAAGAAAGACGTTCCCTTTTACTGGGACGATGCTGCTCAATGCTCTTTCGATGCATTGAAACATGCCCTCACAACTTCCCCTCTGCTTCGGTCACCTAACTATAACAACGATTTCTTATTATATCTGGCTGCAGCAGAATAAACCATTGGCATGGTTTTAGTTCAGGAAGATGACTTGTTCTCAGAGTACATGATCTATTACCTGAGCCGAGGTCTCGTAGGACCAGAACTCAATTATTCTCATATCGAAAAACTTGCGTTGGCAGCAGTTCATGCTGTTCAATGGTTCTGTCATTATGTTCTGTTTCTCAATACCACCGTCATTGCTATCATGAATCCATTCCAGTACATGTTGACACGGCAGGTAATAGGATGAAAAATCAGTAGATGGGTAGTCATCCTCCAGGAATTTGACTTAGACTTCATTTCAGCAAAGTCCAAAAAGTCACTGGTCTTCGCAGAACTTATTTCGGTACTTTCGGTTGAGTCAGGTGACGTTGTGCATGAAGAATCGCCTATCCGGGGAGATATGTTTTTGATCACATCTTCATATCCCTGATATGGAGATATACTTATCCATCTCCAGACTTTGAAGTGCCCCACCATTGCTTCTCATGATGAGCATCAACGTATACGCCATCAAGCTAAGAATTATCTCATAATCGATGATACGTTGTATCAGAGAGGTGTAGACTGCATCCTACACCGATGTCTCACTCATGAGGAAGCAATTATTGTGCTTAATGATTGCCATACCAGAGCTTGTGGTTGTTAGAAAAACAGGACCGCGGAGCAATAAAATAAAACAAATGCAGAAACAAAACACAGAAGACACACAATACAAGAGAGACACATATTTACGTGGTGTACCCAGTGTGGGCTACGTCCACCAGAGAAATTTCCAGGTCCTTCCTTTATTATTATCCAGCAATTGAAGGGATACAACCTACAGCAAAACCCGCTGTAACTTCCTCTTCTTTCTCTCACAGTCTCCTCTCTCAGAATACAATATTCACCATCATCATAGCCGCAATACATTTCCATCATAAAAGAGGGTTGCCTTTTAGGGAAAAAAACCCGAACATAATCTCTACCGTTAGATCTGCGACCTTATAATGAACGGTCCAGATTTACAATGAAATTACAATATACTTTTATAAGGCAATTTTTGCTTCGGGGGCTTCTCCCCCGAACCCCCATCGGGGGACGCTGCCCCTGAACCCCCGCTTGCCCCCAGACCCCCCAGCCGGGAGGATAGCCCCCATGGACCCCGCAGAGGGGGTACCCCCCCTCTGCACTCCCTCGCGTGGAAGAGTGTACATACTTCTGAGGTGTAAATACTTCATGGGGTATAAACACGGCTGAAATCAATGACCTCTGAATCAGGAAGATAATCAGGCTCCACAACCAAC
>ML820863.1:29005-39634 GCA_009831015.1 Picea engelmannii
AAAACACAGAAGACACACAATACAAGAGAGACACAGATTTACGTGGTTCACCCAGTGTGGGCTACGTCCACCAGAGAAATTGCCAGGTCCTTCCTTTATTATTATCCAGCAATTGAAGGGATACAACCTACAGCAAAACCCACTGTAACTTCCTCTTCTTTCTCTCACAGTCTCCTCTCTCAGAATACAATATTCACCATCATCATAGCCGCAAGACATTTCCCTCATAAAAGAGGGTTGCCTTCTAGGGAAAAAAACCCTAACATAATCTCTACCATTAGATCTGCGACCTTATAATGAACGGTCCAGATTTACAATGAAATAACAATATATTTTTATACCCGCAGGGGGGGTACCCCCCCTCTGCACTCCCCCGCGTGGAAGAGTGTACATACTTCTGGGGTGTAAATACTTCATGGGGTATAAACACGGCTGAAAGCAATGACCTCTGAATCAGGAAGATAATCAAGCTCCACAACCAACAGTGGTGGTCATTTTTCTAGGTGGGAAACAACCCAAAAGATTCTACGAGTAGGTTACTTCTAGCCGACACTTATCAAAGATTGTATCGAATCAGTCAAGAAGTTCCATCCGTGCCAAATCTTTTCTCGGAAGATGAGGGCACATCCCACTCCCATGTTTTATGTCATCAAAGTTGGTCCCTTCACCAAGTGGGGGATTGATTACACTACTTTCAACCCTCCTTTAGCATGGGGGCACCACTATATCATCATAGTTGTAGACTACTTCACAAAGTGGGTCGAAGCTATGCCAACGTTTAAAGATGATGGAGAGACCGCAACGCTCTTTTTATTCAATCATATAATAGCAAGGTTCGGCGTCCCGAGGGAGATTGTCACTGACCATGGCAGTCACTTTCAGAACTAGATGCTGACTGATTTAACATCAAATATTGGGTTACGGCAAGAGCATTCATCACCCTACTACCCCCAAGAAAATGGGCAGGTGGAAGCTGTAAACAAAACTCTTAAGACCATTCTACAATGAACTATCAACTTAGCCAAGTCAAATTGGCATTTGATGTTATACTCGACATTATGCGCTTATCGAACATCTGTTAAGACTGCAACCGATTTCTCACCTTTTCAACTCATTTGCATGCTGGAGGCAGTCTTTCCCATCGAATGTCAGATCCCATCTCTAAAATTGGCAGTACAATTACTGCCAGACACTTATCCACTTGAGGAACGGTTAGTATACCTTGAGCAACTCAATGAGCAACGTCATGATGCAGCCCTGGCCAATGAGGCTCACAAACATAAGGTCAAGTGTCAGTATGATAGGTCCGTTCATCCTTAGATTTTCTCTGAAGGTGACCTTGTCCTAGTCTATGACCAAGATAAGGATCCCCTGGGGGCAGGAAAGTTCAAACCCATGTGGTTCGGACCTTTCATCATAAAAGAGGTTTTAAAAAAGGGTGCTTATCATCTGGTTGATTTTGAAGGGAATTCTTTGGTAGAGCCTAGAAATGGGCTCTACCTCAAGGAGTATTACTCATAGGCAGGTCACTGTGGGTAACTTTTTGTAACATATGTATAGTCTTTGTACTATTACTTTTTAGCTTCTTTTAGTATTGTGGACATGTTGTTGATACTATCTTTCGTCACTGTGGTAGATGTCAAGTGATTCCGAGGTGTTCATTGGGTATGCAGACGGTGCTAGTCGGCACACTCAGAGGCTTGCCTCCACAGCTTGGGTAATCTTTACACCTCAAGGCCAGTTATTATCTTCCAGAGGTATATGCTTAGGTGACACCACAAATAATGTTGCTGAGTATAGTGCAGTTATTGAGTTTCTTCGTGACGCTTTGTCATTGGGTATCTCTCATCTCTGGGTCTATCTCAATGCTCAATTGGTTGTGTCTAAGTTAAATAGAGTGTATCGGGTTCATGATCCAACGTTACACCGATGATTCCTTAGGGTACGCCTCTTAGAACGAAACTTTGATTATATTACATATTTTCATGTTTCTAGGAAATTAAACCAAGTTACAGATACTCTAGCTAATCAAATTTTAGATTGGCATATTGCACACATATGAAAGAACATTAACATAAGCATGTAAATATGTTTTTTCACACATGATCCATAAGACACACAAGAAAAAAAAAACCATATATAATATCATAAAGTAACCAGAGTACACCAATGGACGCAAGCGCCTCAAAAATATAACCTATAATGAGTCACAGGGCTTATGCCCTGAAAAATTATTACAAGTAGTGCTCGTGGCACGTCAAAATGTCTAGCTAAAGTCAGGGTTTGTGGGCCCTGTTATACTGGTCCACAACGTTGGCTAAATGCTGAAACAACTGGACCCACGTTCGTGGTGCCCCCACTACATGAGGTTGCATAGATGGTGGCAGGTCCTCAATCTCTGTCATCAGGACCATGTGAGTGAGCACAGTAAAGTTACGCTCAACCCATCTCAATACCCTCTCAGCCTCCCCGGTTGGAAGATCTCCAACTACTGTTGGTCCCCTTCGGTGGCAGGTGCGGCCCCTGGCCGAGGACGATGTCTGTTCCTCCCATAGTCAGCGGGTCACATTGGTCCCACATCTGCACACAATGAACGCATATCTGTCAAATACTCTGGCATAAAAAAACAATGATATATATGAAAAAACAACATAAAAATTTCATATACAACAAAAAAACTACCAAGGTGGAGACTTACCCATCTCCCCTTGCTCCTCACCAGGAAGTACTGGTATCTCAGGGTCTCTCGAAAAATCAATCCCGGCATAGGGGTAATCCTCTATAACCGGGATCTGTCATGATAGCCACACAAAGAAGTCATCATCAAAGGACTCATTGGTCCTGTTATCCCCGATATCTAGGGATAACTAGGAGATCATGTCTCGAGGCCCACAGGTCCTAGACATGGAGTACCGAGAGTAGGATTGACCTGAGCATGGCCTTGGAGGGCCCATCTTTCTTCTTCTCCGCCATATTTGTCCTGTCAGCAGCAACAACTTCCATCACCTCCAGCTTGGACTTGCATCAGAGAGGACTCTTGCTCCATGAGGTAATTGGTCCGAGGTATCATGGTATGTGTCATGTTTGATCGTTATAACCTTCTTATATATACTTTAGGTTCCTTTCATTTCTGATGACTGCTTGGATCTTACACTAATCCACTTGACCATTGTTGGGGTGATTGATGGGGTGACTTAGCGAGTTGATATTCATGGGTTTTGGTTCGCCACCAAGGGGGATTTGCAGAGCCATCGTCCGCTCCCACCATTTTTTCATTTTACATCTTATACCCTGCTCATCTATCCCATTCCCTTAGTCTGGCCATTAGGATGACCTTTGAGGGTTACACTTTGTCTTGTGGGAAGAATGGGCTAAAGGCCCAGGGGGTAAAAGCAGCTGGTAAAAGATAAAATCCATAGGAAATAAAACCTAGAGATGCTTCGCCCAGGGGATACCCGAGAAGGCAATAAAAGGCCTCTCGATAAGAAACTAAAGGGACCCTAAGAAAAATAATAAAACAAGACCTAACTAAGAGGATGGGAGGTCTCATCACGAGCCGGCCCATTATGTTCATAGGTATCCAACAGTATGACATTGCCACTATCTGGTCACCACGCCAGGGTAGTGACCTTTGGTTACATGGCCAAGGGAAAGGGGGTCTCATCATGAGCCAACCTTATCATCTCTGCGAATATACTAGTGGGTAACACTGTCAGCTCTGGTCACCAAGCCAAGGTAGTGTCCTCTGGTCATACCTTGAAATAAAAAAGAAAGAAAAGCAATAAATAAAAAGATAAAGGCAATAAAGGGCTTGGAAAAAATGCATCCATGACGGGTACAACTCGCCTCCTACAAAGGCACCCATGGACAACACCTGCCCTTGGTCTTACTGTGATTGGACATCCCTAAAAACCATATCACTTCATAAAACATGGCTTGAATAATCTTCTGAGGAAACTTTCCATTTCTTGTGGGTATTAGCCCAATAGGTTGTCCTGTCGTTTTCTTCAGCTTTGTATAGTAGATCTGTGTAATGTCTTTGAGCTCTTAGATGATATG
This sequence comes from Picea engelmannii, assembly GCA_009831015.1. Lineage (NCBI taxonomy): Eukaryota > Viridiplantae > Streptophyta > Pinopsida > Pinales > Pinaceae > Picea > Picea engelmannii. The sequence continues at coordinate 33,065 of ML820863.1, forward strand.
CTAGGAATTTTATGCATGTATTTGATAAAATTAATGATGAAATATGATTGAAATCACTATGATCCCTAGGACTGATGAGCCCATGGAGGGCGTAGTCTTTGATGTGCAGGGCCATGCGCGGCGGACAGGTACCAGTGGACCGGTACACGTGGGGATATGATTAGTTTCGGACCTCCATGGGGCTGAAGATTCCATCAGATGGTTGCTGGGATGGAAGAGGTAGGAAAACATTGTGAGGAGCCCTTGCATGAAGAAGAAGAAGGACGTCCTCACCCAGGACGCTTTGGCAGAGCCCGACCTAGGGGGATCACCCACTGCAGATTGAGATGATGGGTTTTGATGGACAGGACACCACCAGGGTAGGCTGGACATTTTCTGGAGGATGTGGCAGTGTGCTGAGACCATTTGGCAAGTGTGGCAGCTTGCAGGAGCCCTAGAAGGGCCAACATTTTTCCTTTTGGATGTTGATCTTGCCCAAAAGGGGCCAGCGTCTCCCTTTTAGCTCATAATTTTGACATTTTAGCATTTGATGTGACAAATAATGTAATATTGTTAAGTCAGCCTGTCGGTTGTTTTAATGACCTATTTTTGTAATTAAAGGTCATTTGGATGATATAAATTGAGGACATTGAGCCTCATTTTAAACATAACATAACTCACTCTCTTGTGAGAGGATTGCTTTTAGTCTTTTGTCTTTGTATTTGGCTCTTGGAGTTGAGGCGCTACACTTGAGGAGGATCATTTTTGGCATGCTTATGGTGTTTTTATCATTAGAAGGTTTACAACTAGGGTTTGATTAGCTCTTCGTGGATTTGTAAGTATATTTTTCATGCAAAACTTCTTGATTTAATGGTTGTAGGTTAAATAACTTACTTTTATGGTTACATTGTTGCTATTTTGCTTAATCATTGAAACCCTAGGGAGCAAGCACACAAGTAGGTCATTGCTTCATGTCCCCATGATAAAAACTTGTTTAGCCATTTGATTAAGAATAATATAGCCTAGCCATTGCTACACTAATTCTTCTTTTTCTTGAGTTAGTTTGAAACATAAATTGAAGAAAGAAGACGTCCTAGGCCTAATTGACTTTACACCTAGGGTTTGACTCTTAGGGTTTGAAGAGCCTTGGCCCTACAACACTTTTCAGCCCTAAATTTATGTTTTGAAGCTAGCCGTTTTTGCCAAAGAGTTTTAAGGAAAGAGGGAGGAGCATGAGGTCTTGCTGAAGCAACACCGGAATGAGCCTCCTCCCCTTAGGGTTTTGACTTCATGGCTCTGCCATTGCAGCACCATTAAGCCTAACTCTCCCGTACTTAGATTTAGATCCTTCCAAGCCTCTAGCCTTACTCCTTGACTCCATTTACCCTAAGGCACTAGTCTAATAATGCAACTTTGAGTCTTTGGTGTTAAAACAATCTTTCAAACTTTCAAAAATTGAAACCCTAACTAACCCTAGCGACTTACTAACCCTAACTAGCTAATGACGTCATGCCTATTTTGATCTCTTGTTTGGTATAAAACGTTGTGGCTTTGTCATCTAGCAATTGGCATTGATGTGTAGATTATTTTCATTGGCTTAATTTGCAAAACGTCCACTTCCTTGCCTACCAAAACTAACCTAGATTAGGGTTGACGTCACCCTTAGTAGGCTTGACGCAACAACATTATAGGTGAGCATATTTAATGCATTGTGATAATCCAAGAATTGATTTTGTACATTGAACACTATTATCATTTTTTATTTATTGAAGAAGTAATATTATAATCCATAGCCTTTATTTCAATCATTGACTTTGTCAATAATTACATTTATTTATGCTCATATATATTTCATATTGATAGTCATTGACATTTGAAGCATTAACCACTATTTTCATGTATTAGTTTTATTGTTGCCTTGTCTCGCAAACAGGTGCTTCTACTGTGGTTTGCCTTCTTCTTGACTATCTTGTTGGCAGTAATCTATGAAGGGAAAGACTACTTTGACCTTTGAGCCTTAATCCCTTGATCCTTTTCCTTCAATACCCCAGATTACTAGGGATGTCTCCCTTGGGATTAGCCACCCTGAATAGAAAGATCCCCCCATCGAGGTGACAGTGGGTGGGGAAGCTCCTGTTACGCCAGTTTGGTCCCTATCTTCCAGCTACTTGACCTAAACTACAAATTGAGCGATAACATTTTGGCGCCGTTTCCTGGGAACACTGAGTCAACCTTCCTCAACGACAAACCTTTGGTAAGCCTTGCCTTAGAAGTCCTTTCTTACAAGCTTACTTGGAGACTCCATTACTTTCTTTTCCCCCTATTCTTTGGTAGTTTTAGGAAAACTATCTGGTGACTCCACTGACTTTTCTTAGTGTGCCACATTACCTTCTGTGATACCCTCAAATTATGGGATCATGGCATACTGGGAACAAATGTATCCAAGTATTGATTTCAGAAGTTTTCAAGGATACCCAAATTACTTTGATGATAGATGGTTAGACAACTCTCCAACATTTTTAGGGCTCCCAGCTCCTCACATAGTAAATTTTTTGGAGCATTTGAGCGAGACAAGGTTGGGAGGAGAGGATGCTCTTATAAAGTTCTTTTTTCTCACCCTGCCACCCTACTTACAAAAACGATTTAAGAGTTGTTGCAAGGACAGGATTATATGATCGTTCATACACCTCATAAATAAGTTTATCGAATTTACTAAGCCAGATATGCAGACGTATGAAGATGTACTTCAAAACCTCATGGTAACCTTACACCACAAAGGTTTCACCACTGAGATTGTAGATGATCTCAGAAGAGCTTATCATGATAAATACCAAGAACCCTCTGATGTAGGAGACGAGGTTTGTGAAGACCATTATCAACCCCTTGAAGAGGAGCAAGATATCTCCCATAATCCAATAGAATGCAACGAAGATGTAACCGGAAACGGGAATTATGAGGATGAAGCACCAGTGATCACTCCTCAGCCTGATGAAGCTCTCCAATATCCTGTCACTCCTTCACAAGATGAAGAAAATGAGGTAAGTTATTTTGATACTTTTGATGATACCTTGTTTTATGACTCAGAGAATGAAGGAGTGAAACCCTTGGACGAGTCAGATCCCCTATGTCTCAAGACTGAAGATGTAGAGGCAGATCTTCCATCTGATGATGCTATCCAAATACTTGAAGCTCTTGTGCAGGAAGGATTAATCAAGGTACATTGTTCCCCCTTCCAAGTTTTAAATGGTTCTTTGCCTTATGACACAAAGAGCGAAAAAGTATTGGATGTTTTGACTCCTCCATGTTATGATACTGATACTGGCATAGCTGATTTCGACGAGTTCATACATGTTGGGAGACGTAGATGGGATGCATTTAGTTATGATACAGATCCCATCTATGCCATGAAATGTCATATTCAAACGTTACCCTTGCAATTACCGCAACAGATTAATTTTGATCAGTGGCAACAAGGAGATGAGATTTTTACCTGTACTTTTCAAAAAAACAAGGATGACCTAGTACCTAATTCTCCCGATGATTTTCAGTCTTACCTTGAGATTTTTGATGAGTACCCTTCTGAGCATTTTGACTCTTGTTGTGAAGATGATTGCCAACCGCCGCTAAGCTTAGATTTTAACACAAGTAAGGAAATTGTTTGCCCAAAGAAGGTTTCTCATGACTTTTCACCCCAACCACCTGTTACTACCTTACCATGCTTTTCCATTAAAGGTGTAGTTGGGAAATACCTTTTTCATGTTGAGTTTCCTCCTAGGCAAACTCTAGAATACAAGGTTTGGTTGGGTAATGCTAGCTCCAATCAATTTTTCAACCTTCCCTTGATAGTTTGCCAGTTGTCTTCTATTTCTTTGTCGATTCTTTCCTTGACTCTAGAATGTGAGGATGTCCTAGGTAACCAGTTTACAAGTCCTTTGAGTTGGTTTTCTGAACCTCATATTTCGCATAACCCTTTCTTGGATAGAATCGAGTACTTTTCTCAGAGATCGACTTGTCAGGACTTTGTCCCTCCCACCCGCCTCCATGAGTTAGATTCTGACTTTTCCGATGATATAGTATATATTCTAACTCATGACATTTGTGTGCTTGATATATCACTGTTTTGGTTTATGATGAAGCACAAAGGCAGGTATCGAGGAACGTTATTGGATTGGCTTCATTGGTTGTTTGATTACACCAACCTACAGCCAATAGGTAAGTACAGGTAAGTCTTTTACTTTTTATTTGCATTTATAATTGCCTTGCATGCATATGTTATATTTTGCGGGGTGGCAATACCAACCCACCTTTTGTCGTTGATGCTTTCTTTTCAAGTGTGAGCAGGTCTATAGGTTTATGCCAGTGATTACTGAGGTTCTCATGCGCTCTACAGTTAGCACATGTCCCCGAGTTGGAGCCAGATGTTATCCCCGATATCTAGGGATAACTAGGAGATCATGTCTCGAGGCCCACAGTTCCTAGACATGGAGTACCGAGAGCAGGATTGACCTGAGCATGGCCCTGGAGGGCCCATCTTTCTTCTTCTCCGCCAGATTTGTCCTGTCAGCAGCAACAGCTTCCATCACCACCAGCTTCGACTTGCATTAGAGAGGACTCTTGCTCCATGAGGTAATTGGTCCGAGGTATCATGGTATGTGTCATGTTTGATCGTTATAACCTTCATATATATGCTTTAGGTTCCTTTCATTTCTGATGACTGCTTGGATATTACACTAATCCACTTGACCATTGTTGGGGTGATTGATGGGGTGACTTAGTGAGTTGATATTCATGGGTTTTAGTTCGCCACCAAGGGGGATTTGCAGAGCCATCATCCGCTCCCACCATTTTTTCATTTTACATCTTATACCCCGCTCATTTATCCCATTCCCTTAGTCCGTCCATTAGGATGACCTTTGAGGGTTACACTTTGTCTGGTGGGAAGAAGGGGATAAAGGCCCAGGGCGTAAAAGCAGCTGGTAAAAGATAAAATCCATAGGAAATAATACCTAGAGATGCTTCACCCAGGGGATCCCCGAGAAGGCAATAAAAGACCTCTCGATAAGAAACTAAAGGGACCCTAAGAAAAATAATAAAACAAGACCTAACTAAGAGGATGGGAGGTCTCATCACGAGCTGACCCATTATGTTCATAGGTATCCAGTAGTATGACATTGCCACTATCTGGTCACCACGCTAGGGTAGTGACCTTTGGTTACATGGCCAAGGGAAAGGGGGTCTCATCACGAGCCAACCTTATCATCTCTGCGAAGATACCAGTGGGTAACACTGTTAGCTCTGGTCACCAAGCCAAGGCAATGTCCTCTGGACAGACCTTGAAATAAAAAAGAAAGAAAAGAAATAAATAAAAAGATAAAGGCAATAAAAGGCTTGGAAAAAATGCATCCATGACGGGTACAACTCGCCTCCTACAAAGGCACCCACGGACAACACCTGCCCTTGGTCTTACTGTGACTGGACATCCCTCAAAACCATATCAATTCATAAAACATGGCTTGAATAATATTCTGAGGAAACTTTCCATTTCTTGTGGGTATTAGCCCAATAGGTTGTCCTGTCGTTTTCTTCAGCTTTGTATAGTAGATCTATGTAATGTCTTTGAGCTCTTAGATGATATGCTAGGAATTTCATGCATGTATTTGATAAACTTAATGATGAAATATGATTGACATCACTATGATCCCTAGGACTGATGATTCCATGGAGGGCGTAGTCTTTGATGTGCAGGACCATGCCCGGCGGACATGTACCAGTGGACCGGTACACGTGGGGATATGATTAGTTTCGAACCTCCATGGGGCTGAAGAGCCCATCAGATGGTTGCTAGGATGGCAGAGGCAAGAAAACGTTGTGAGGAGCCCTTGCATGAAGAAGAAGAAGGACGTCCTCACCCAGGACGCTTTGGCAGAGCCCGGCCTAGGGGGATCACCCACTACAGATTGAGATGATGGCTTTTGATGGACAAGACGCCACCAGGGTAGGCTGGACGTTTTCTGGAGGATGTGGCAGTGTGCTGAGACCATTTGGCACGTGTGGCAGCTTGTAGGAGCCCTAGAAGGGCAAACGTTTTGCCTTTTGGATATTGATCTTTCCCAAAAGGGGCCAACGTCTCCCTCAGAGGGGCCTGACGTCTCCCTTTTAGCTCATAATTTTGACATTTTAGCATTTGATGTGACAAATAATGTAATATTGTTAAGTCAGCCTTGTCGGCTGTTTTAATGACATATTTTTGTAATTAAAGGTCATTTGGATGATATAAATTAAGGACGTTGAGCCTCATTTTAAACATAACATAACTCACTCTCTTGTGAGAGGATTGATTTTAGTCTTTTGTCTTTGTATTTGGCTCTTGGAGTTGAGGCGCTACACTTGAGGAGGATCATTTTTGGCATGCTTATGGTGTTTTTATCATTAGAAGGTTTACAACTAAGGTTTGATTAGCTCTTCGTGGATTTGTAAGTATATTTTTCATGCAAAACTTCTTGATTGAATGGTTGTAGGTTAAATAACTTACTTTTATGGTTACATTGTTGCTATTTTGCTTAATCATTGAAACCCTAGGGAGCAAGCACA
>ML820863.1:39684-75837 GCA_009831015.1 Picea engelmannii
CAAGTAGGTCATTGCTTCATGTCCCCATGATAAAAACTTGTTTAGCCATTTGATTAAGAAGAATATAGCCTAGCCATTGCTACACTAATTCTTCTTTTTCTTGAGTTAGTTTGAAACATAAATTGAAGAAAGAAGACGTCCTAAGCCTAATTGACTTTACACCTAGGGTTTGACTCTTAGGGTTTGAAGAGCCTTGGCCCTACAACACTTTTCAGCCCTAGATTTATGTTTTGAAGCTAGCTGTTTTTGCCAAAGAGTTTTAAGGAAAGAGGGAGGAGCATGAGGCCTTGCTTAAGAAACACCAGAATGAACCTCCTCCCCTTAGGGTTTTGACTTCATGGCCCTACCATTGCAACACCATTAGGCCTAACTCTCCCGTCCTTAGATTTAGAGCCTTCCAAGCCTCTAGCCTTACTCCTTGACTCCATTTACCCTAAGGCACTAGTCTAATAATGCAACTTTGAGTCTTTGGTGTTAAAACAATCTTTCAAAATTTCAAAAATTGAAACCCTAACTAACCCTAGCGACTTACTAACCCTAACTAGCTAATGACGCCATGCCTATTTTGATCTCTTGTTTGGTATAAAATGTTGTGGCTTTGTCATCTAGCAATTGGCATTGATGTGTAGATTATTTTCATTGGCTTAATTTGCAAAACGTCCACTTCCTTGCCTACAAAAACTAACCTAGATTAGGGTTGACATCACCCTTAGTAGGCTTGACGCAACAACATTATAGGTGAGCATATTTAATGCATTGTGATAATCCAAGAATTGATTTTGTACATTGAACGCTATTATCATTTTGTATTTATTGAAGAAGTAATATTATAAGCCATAGCCTTTATTGCAATCATTGACTTCATCAATAATTACATTTATTTATGCTCATATATATTTCATATTGATAGTCATTGACATTTGAAGCATTAACCACTATTTGCATGTATTAGTTTTATTGTTGCCTTGTCTCGCAAATAGGTGCTTCTACTGTGGTTTGCCTTCTTCTTGACTATCTTGTTGGCAGTAATCTGTGAAGGGAAAGCCTACTTTGACCTTTGAGCCTTAATCCCTTGATCCTTTTCCTTCAATACCCCAGATTACTAGGGACGTCTCCCTTGGGATTAGCCACCCTGAATAGAAAGAGCCCCTCATCGAGGTGACAGTGGGTGGGGAAGCTCCTGTTACGCCAGTTTGGTCTCTATCTTCCAGCTACTTGAACTAAACTACAAACTGAGCGATAACAGGTCCTTCCGCTACCCTGTTGCGGCAGTAATACTGCCCATTTACACACAGTAGGAAGAGAGGCATGATGTCCTCGTACCACTACTCGAGGACTAAAACTCAGAACTCTCTCAAAAAAGAATGAACACAGAATGGTCCCAAACCCGAAGTTCCTATGTGTCCGCAAACGACAATCGGTCAGCTGTCTTTTCATACACTCAAGTGGTATTGGGACAGTTTTTTTGAGTTTTGAGTAATTTTCGACGGTCCAGGAATTTTTTTTTTCCGACGATTGACTTGAGCATATAGGTTAGGTTGCTACCCTAACTTTTGTATCTTGTTGTCTTTTTCCTTTGCCATAGGATCGATCCCATTAGGTTGTGACATGGAACCATCATCTCTACTTTAGAAGTGTCACAACTTGGTGGTAGATCTTATTGGAACATGGATGCCCTAGGTAGATCCTGGTTGCATTATGGTATTCATGCTATCTCTAAAACACTGTAGGCTCGGAAGTCCTTGTAGTTTTTCCTGAATACGAGTTTGAGCCTCATTTGCATGATTCTTCTTCGCTCTTGACCTCACCCTCAGGACTCCCAAAAAATAACGAGTCTTCTTTTAAACCCTTTTCAGACCCTCTAAATATGAAAAGATTGTCGAGCGATCTTGTGGCCTTTCATGCTCATTAAACTGAAATGATCTGCTTCATTTCATTGTCGATAGGGGTAGTCAAAATAGCTCGATCTCAAGAGAGTTTGTTGAGCAGTTTGACCTGCTGATGACACCGCACCTGTAGCCCTACACCATCGGTTGGCTTCTCCAAGGAAGAGATCTTTGTGTCAAACAAAAGTGTCTTCTGCCCTACGACATCAAGCCCTTCAAATATGAGGTATTGTGTGATATTTCTCCCCTTGAAGTTTGTGATGTTATTTTAGGCCAACCATATTTGTGGAAGTGACATGCTCTGTGTATGATTCTAGACCCCGCAGTGTTATTATTACTTTGGGTAGACAATTGTACAACATACTAGAGGTAGCGTCTCCTACCACTATTTCTTTAATCTGCACTAAGCAATGCAATAAGGTCATTTCACAGACAGGGAAGTTCGTCTTCTTTGTGATCCATTCTTGCATTGATAATAAGGTTGCTACTACATCCGTGACCTCTACACAGAGCCTCTCTTTGTAGCAAAAGCAAGTGGATGGGATCATGGAAGAGTACAGAGACATCTTCTCCTCACCCATTGGGGTACCGAAACACTACCAAGTTAAGCATCCAATTGATATAAACCTCAATGCACCTCTACCTAATGGACTAGTCTATCATCACTCGCTGATGGAAAATGATGAAATCAAGTGCCAAATCCAAGATTTTCTTCAAAAGGGGCACATCTGATCCAATGCCTCCCCTTGCGAAAGCCATATTGTACTGGTGTAGAAGAAATATGGGACCTGGCGACTCTGGATATATTAAAGAGCATTAAAAAAAATCACAGTTAGGAACCAGTACCCAATTCCCTGAATTGATGACCTTCTTGACCAACTCAAGGGGGAAAATTTCTTCAGCAAGATTGACCTAAAGTCTAGCTACCACCAAGTTCCCATTGAACCGACTGATGTGTGGAAGAAAACTTTCAAATCTAAAGAAGGTCTCTTCGAATGGATGATCATGCCCTTTGTCTTAAAAAATGAACCAACAACTTTCATGAGGTTGATTGATGATGTATTAAGACCCTTCACCAACTCTTTTGTGGTGGTATATCTATATGACATCCTCATCTTCAACATAACTTGGGAGGAGCACATGCAACATATTCAACAGGTTTTGAGCACTACGCGACAACAAAAACTATATGCCAACTTGGAAAAATGCTCCTTTAGTATGAATAGGGTCCAATACTTGGGCTACATTGTTTATGAGCATGGGGTACATGTGGATCTAGAAAATATCCAAGTCATTCGTGACTGGCCAACCTCGACCACACTAACCAAGCTTCAGAGCTTCTTGGGACTTGCCAACTTCTACCGAAGGTTTTTGTTTGGATTCTACCATATTGCATGGGACCTCAGCCAAGTGACCAAGGGGGGTGGTAAGGAAACATTTTCACGGGGGAAGGCACAACAACCAGAATTTGATGATCTGAAGCATCACTTGTGCTCAACTCCAGTACTCTCCTTACCCGATCTGCAAAAACCGTTCAAGATTGAGACTGATGCCCCTGACTATGTTGTAGGTGCAGTTCTCACGCAACATGGTCATCCAACAACATACCATAGTGAGACACTGTTAGATACCATATGGAAATACCCCACCTATGACAAGGAAATGTATTCCATTGTGCAAGCCTACCGTCAATGGAAACATTACATTCTAGGAAAGGAGAAAATCATCCACACTGATCTCAAGCCTCTGCAATTCATACCGACATAGGGGAAGTTACAGAACGACCACCATCAAAAGTGGTCCACATACCTGCAATAGTTCCATATCAACATCAAGTATAAGAACTGGAGCACAAATCATGTCGTTGACTGTGTCAATCGACCTCTTGTTTCTACACTCACCATCATGCTCCATTCCTATGGGCATGCAACATCTTAATGGCCTAAAATTTATCAGCGTGACCCTAAATTCATCACCACCTATCAAATCTTGGGTACAAGTGTGAATTTCATCAATTTTCACATTCAGGATGAAATGCTCTTCCATCTGGGCCACCTCTGTTTTCCTACAAGCGAGCATGCAAAGATGATTTGGGAGGCTCACTACAGTTGGATGGAAGGACATTTTGGCATGGAGAGAATTGTGGTCATTCTACAGAAACATTTTTATTGGCCAAATATTCGACAGTACGTCAACAAGTATATCAGATCTTGCACTGCCTGTGCCATTGCCAATCCAACCATCAATAAGCAAGGATTATATACCCCTCTTCCTACACCCAAGAGGCATTGGGAATCCATCTTGATGGATTACATGTCTTGCCTTCTGTCCACCAAAAAGGCAATGATTGTGTATTTGTGGTGGTTGAACGGTTTTCGAAGATGGCCAATCTCACAGCCTACAAGAAGAGAATCACAGTGGTAGATACTTCCAAGCTCTTCTTTGAACGAGTGTGGGTCCATTTTGGGATACCACAGACCATAATCTCAAATTGGGAAAATAGGTTCCTAAAAACATTTTGGTTGAGTCTCTGGTCACTGTTGGACACCAAGATCACTAAATCCACTGCCTTCCACCCCCAAAATGATGGCCAAACATAGGTTGTCAATTATATAATTGTGCACATACTGCACATGTATAACTCTAAGCATCCACGTACATGGGATGAGATACTTCCCTATGTTCAAAAAATCTAAAACAAGGATCTCCATAGCTCCACTGGCCATATCCCATTTCAGGTGGGGCTAGGATTCCAACCCTTGGGTCCTGTTATCGAACATTTTGTAGTTATGATAATGGATATATGAAAAGAGATCAAACTAACATAACTAAACCAATCCCACCCACTGTCACCTTGATGGGAAGGTTCTTTCTATTTAGAGAGGTATGGCCCAGAGGAGACGTCCCTGGTAACTTGGGGTTTTGAGAAGGCAAGAGGTTTTAGCAAGGCTAAGTGATAATGATACCCCCTCACAAGTCACCACTTGATTAGAAAGTCATGGCTTATAGCCAATAAATATGCCTAGAAGTAACAACCAATAATATCACATGCCCGAGAACAAGACAACAATAAAACGATGCATATGCAAGCTTGCTAAATAATTCAATGTTTGACGAAGTCAATGTTTGTACAATAGAAAATAATTTCAATATCACTTCTTCAATAAATGCTAAAGAAACTTGACATTCAATATGACAGATTAACACTTCATTAGATAATGCCTTTAAACAACCATTCAATTGCTTGAAAATAAAACGATAGCTGCACAATGATGTTTATAGCAAAGGATGACGACAACAATGAGTTAGTAGGGTTAGTCTTAGGCTAGGTTTAGAAAGATTAGTAATTGCTCAAAGTGTTTGATTGAAATTGTGATCAAGTTACTCAAGACAAAGGAGGCCTTAGATCAGTGCCTTATTAGGGTAGATGGAGTCAAAAGGAAAGGACACAAAAGTTGAAGTATCAAGTGAAAGTAGTAAGACTAAGGACAAGAGGGTTATACCTTGAGATGTTGCTATGGCAAGGCCTTAAGGATGAAACCCTAGGGGAGAGAAGATCACTTTGGTGTAGGGGAACTAGGCCTCAATTTTCTCTCCTCCTTCCTTAGCTTAAATGGAAAAATGACTAGCTCAAAAGGCTGCATTAAAACTAAGACAAGAGGTTTTGCAGGTAACATGTTGTTATGGCAAGGCTTTACCAGGAAAACCCTAGGGAAAATCGGCTCACCAAGGTGTAGGGGAACTAGGCCTTGATGTTTTTTCTCCTTCTTAGCTCAACAAATAAGAAAATGACTACCAGGAAGAAGAGGGATGGAGTGTTGCTAAGGCAAGGCTCTATCCTCTTCAACAAATGACTAAAAATCCTGATGGGGACATGAGACAAGGACCTTCAATGTGTGCTTGTCACTTAGGGTTTATTCAACAAATTATAACAATAGATGCAAGAAAATAATACTACAACCATTCAATTAAGAAGTTTTGCAGAAATTCACTTACATTTAACCAAGAAATCATATGGCAAACCCTAGTTGTAACACCTTCCACCAAGAGAAATGCCAAAAATGCCAATATAAGTCCAAAAATGTCTTTCTTCAATAAGTGTGTCTCCCAATTTCAGCCAAGAACTCCAAGAGTGGTGCAAATTTCAGACTTCACTAATGAGTGAGTGAAAGATGATGAAAAAATGAAGGTAAAACCCCTCAATTTATATAGTACCATGACCTAATTTTACTTTTTAGGTCATGAAAAAGCCCGACAAGGCAAAAATACTAAAATCATATTGTTTTACATTAAATTCTTAAAATAAAACCCTAATCAAGCAAAAGAGAGATGGCATCCCCTCTCTAGGGTGATGTTATCTCCTTCTAGGGAAAATGCAACCTCTAGGAGAAAAACGTTAGCCCTCCTTGGGCTTCTCCAAGCTGCCACACATGCCAAACTTCCCTTTCCATCTGCCAAAGTGTCCATGAAGCAAGGATGATGTCATGGATCTCATGGATGATGTCCTAGGACTTACAAGGCCAACGTTCCACTGAAAATGGGACAACACCCCTAGGTCAAGCTCTGCTAGGGTGCCTCTACAAGACGTCCTCCTTCTCTCCTGTGCAAACCCCTTTGTCCTGTATCTACCCCCTGCTGGGGTATGAGCATCCATCGGGTGGGATCTTTAGACCCAAGGAGGTCTGAACTGATCATCTCCCCATGTGTACCTGTCCAACATGGTACCTGTCCATCGGGCATGATCCTGTACATCAATAGCTATGCCCTCCAAGGGCTCACAAGTCACAGGGATCATAACAATGTCAATCACATCTCATCATCAATATTATTAAACATGTGCATAAAACCCCTATTATCCCAGTTAAAATATCAAAGACATTATACAAGCCTACAATACAAGTTTGGGGAAAGTGACAGGGCGTCCTATTGGGCTAGTGTCCACTGGAAAATGAAAGTTCCCAGAAAAGACTTCATCTAAGCCATGTAAGTGGGTGATGTGGATAAGGTATGTCCTGACAACGGGTGTAGTGGAAGTAGGGGAATGCAAAGTTTTACCTATGGGTTCCTTTGTAGAAGGCAAGTTGCACCTGTCCTGGATGCAATTTTTTCAAAGCCCAATTCATGCCTTTTATTATCTATCTTATTGATTTTTCTTCAAGAAGCTAATCAGGGGACACTTCCCTGGTGTGGTGACCAGTGGTGGCAACATTACCCACAATTAATTTCACGGAAATGAGAAAGATAGCTCGTGATGAGACCCCCTTTCTCTTGGCCATGCAACCAAGAGTCACTAACCTGGCATGGTGACCAGATGCTAGTAGTGTCATACTTCTAGGTACACATGGAACTAATATGTTGGATCATGATGAGACCCCCTATCCTCTGACTAGGTCTTGGTTTTTTTTTTTTTTATGGATCCCTCTTGTTTCTTGCTGAGAATCCTTTTACTGCTTTCTCGGGGATCCATGGGTGAAGAATCTTGAGGTTCTATTTTTAGTGTTTTATCTTTTGCTAGCTTTCTTTTACCTTCTGGGCCTTTAGCCCCTTCTTCCCGCGAAGTAAGGTGCAACCCAAAAATGATTGGCCAACCCAGTGCCCGGACAAGTGTAATGGGATAGATGAGCGGTATGCAAGATGAAAAAGTGGTGCTATGATGGGAGAAGACGATGACTCTTCAGTAATTCCTCCAGTGGAAAACCAAAACCTACAGACACAGGCTTACTAGGGCATCCTGTCATTCCCCCGATATATGGTCAAGTGGGAAAGTATAAGATCCAAGCATTCGTTAGAAAAAAAAGGAAATAAATGCATATATTCAAAGGTTTTAAGGATCAGAGTGACACATACCATGATACCCAGACTGATTACCTCATGGAGAAAGAACCATCTCTGACACAAGACCAAGCCGATGGTGATGGATGATGTTACTACTGGAAAATTTGAGGCGATGAAAGGGAGAAAAGATGGGCCCTCTAGGGCCATGCTAAAAGTCGATTCGGCTCTCGGTACTCTATGTCTAGGACATGTGGGCCTCGAGACATGATCTCCTAGTTATCCCTAAAAGTGGGGGATAACATCTGGCTCCAACTCAGGTACATGTGCTCACCGTAGAGCGCATGAGAACCTCAACATCTCTGGCATAACCTGTTTACTTGCTTGATCTCAGTAACAATTATTAGTAACCGATTAGGGTGGTGATACCACCCTCGCATATATATATATATATATATATATATATATATATATAAGAATAAAATAAAACAATCATAAGTGTGAGTGTAAAGGAAGCTATTCTAATTATATGCAATGAAAATGGCATAGTACATGAATGCAAAAATGCCTACCTACTTACTTGCACTTACCTGTGAAATCAGGTTCCCCCGCCTTGGTGGGATTTGAGGAGGTTCCCACTGATCGGTAATGGGCACCTTCTTCCTTCCAAAGTGGACAAGTAATAAGAGTCGTCAGCGGATTCTCTTCCAACTTTGAAAGGTCCATGCCAAGATTGAGTACTTCCTTTGACATTAGTTGGCTCCCCCTTTTGGGTATCCCACATCCACACTACGTCCGCTTCCTTGTATTTTCTGATCTTGTATTTGGTTGTTCCTTGAATGACCCTGGTGTATTGTGCAGAGGGAGGGGGGTGGGATTATGTTGTAAACACTTCCTGCTGGGAAGGATGAATCTGTACGTCATATTCTACCTTTTTTAGTATCTTCACGGTCCCAACTTCCTTGTATTTGTCTAGGAGTTTTTGTTATTCCTCTTTCCTAGGCCAGTGAATCTAATCAAAGTCTTCCTCTGTTGAAAAAATCATATCATTTGGAGAAAACTCATGAAAACTTTGTATGATTTGGTCATGTGTCGTATCATCTTTGACAAGATCATTAGGCTCTTGTACATGAGTTGTAGTCATAGGTACATTCGGGAGACGACCAATGGTTCCATATTTCAAAGGTATATTCACATAAGTGACGTCCATCTCAAGAGTACATCCCAGTTTTGAGGCAAACTTCCTAGACAATAACATCCTCCATACGTCTGGGATGTCCACGACCACTATGTCCATGTGGATGATCTTCTCGGGATATTCTTTAAGGAAAAATTCGACATTCTCAATCACCCCATGTGTGGGTATGGATTTAGATTCAAATCCACACACATTCCTATAAGGTTGTGTGACTTTCAACCATATTTGTTTCATGACCTTGAGGGACATCATGTTAGCACTGACCCCTGAATCTAGCATGCAATTGTTGAGGCTCTTGTTATTCATTATCAAGGTCATGAAGAGGGGAGGATGTTCATTGTATTGAACCCTGAAGTGATCGGCTTGAAACATGATAGGAGGCTCCATGGGTCCATCTGATCCTTGGAAAAAGTTGTCAAACCGTTCTTTTACAGATGGAACCTTAATGAATTCTTTCAAGGGGATGGTTAAATGCATCTTAGATAGTGCCCCTTCAAAGTCGAATTTCAAGTCAACCCTTTCAACTTTGGATGTCTTAGGGAGAAGTATATCCAAAGGTGGGGTTTTTTTTCGGGCAGTCAAAGGAATGGAGGTAGGTTGGTTCAACTTTTTTCTTCTGTACACCTAAAATTATTGTTTTTTCAAATTCTCTTTTGATTCTTGGTCCATCTTGTTTATTATTTCCATCCTAGCCAACCTGGCTTCTTCTTTCATGCCCTCATGATGCTCTTCAATGATGATATTTATTTGAGGGCCTTCTATGATATCGCCTATATTGTTCACTTGTTGATGGCCATCATTGTTGTAAGGACATTCATGCTCCCAATGTGCTTCACTGAATTGTAAACACCAAGGATTTTCATCCACAACATTGGTAGGAGCTAAGGTGTTTAGAACCTCTTGGTCGTTCTTTGGTTTATAGAATTGGTTCCCCTTTTGGAATTGACCTTTTTATGGGACCCTAGGTGCTTGGCTCTGGGACCTTTCCAAGTTGACAATTCTACTCATTATTAGCTCTTGATTTTTTTATCATGCCATCCAGAGTAGCTTGTAGTTTTTCCATGCTGGAACAAAGGTCAGAAGAAGGCTCAGTGTTGTGGAATATCTTAGGTTTAGTATCCATCTTCCCCCTTGGGTTTGTGAAAGGCTCAATATTGGATGAATGGAGGTTGCCTTCAATCTTGGTGGCTAATTCTTGAGCCTCTTGGATCGATTGGGGGTTTTTGTCCCTGAGAAGATACCCTAGATGACCAGTGAAAGACTTGGTGTAAATATAGACAAGATAATTATCGCTTGGATGATGGCTTACAAGGATCTTCTGCATCAAATTTTCAAACCTAGTGTGGAATTCCTGAATGGATTCATTTTCATGTTTCCAAAGGGATTTCAATCTGGTAAGAAGCATGTTGGGGTCTTCTTTAATGATCCATCTCTTGATAAAGTCTTCTTCTAGTTTGTCCATGGTTTTAATGTTGCCATCAGAAATACTAATATACCAACACCTTGAAGTATCAAGGAGGGTAGCGGAGAACAATTTCATGATTGGGTCTTCAACATCATCACTAATGGGGTGAAGTTAAAAAAACGCCCAGAAATTGCTCATGTGTTTTTCAGCACTGATTGCATAAGTACCGGTAAATTTAGGCAACCACTTCTCATAATTGGGTGGAATTTGCCTAGGGTAGCCTAGTATGGATAACATGTCTAGTGGTTTGAAGAGATTGGATAACCATTGTCTTTCATTATTTCCTGGGTTTGTTGTATTGGTCTGAGTTGCTGAGCTAGACATGGTTTTCAAAGGAAGACTCCCTCCAAAAAAGTGATTTTACAATAGGAGAGTTTCGGGGGGGCTTTCTTCTGAAGGATTGAAGAGTATTATTGTACCTCCTTGTAGTTAGTGGAGTCTCCAGATAAATTTCTTGAAACTATCAAAAAGATAAGGGAAAACACCCAAAGTGGAGTCGCCAGGTAAGCTTGTAGGATAAATACTATAGAGGCAAGGCTTACTGAAAAGTGTCATCTTGAGGAAGGTTTGACTCAGTGTTCCCTGGAAACGACACCACATTTTATCGCACAATTTGTAGTTAGGATAATGGATAGATGAAAAGAGATCAAACTGGTATGACTGAACCAATCCCACCCACTATTACCTTGATGGGAAGGTTCTTTTTGTTTAGGGAGGTAAGGCCCAGGGGAGACATCCCCAGTTACTTAGGGTTTTGAGAAGGAAAGAGGTTTTAGAAATTCCAAGATTATAGCCAATAAATATGCCTAGAAGTAACAACCAATAATATCACCTGCTCGAGAACAAGACAACAATAAAACGATTCATATGTAAGCTTGTTTGTTGGTTAGTACTTCATATGATCAATGAATTTATTGAATATAAGAAATTGAGCAATAAATATTGACGAAGTCAATGCTTGTACAATAGAAAATAATTTCAATATCACTTCTTCAATAAATGCTAAAGAAACTTGGCATTCAATATGACAAATTAACACTTCATTAGATAATGCCTTTAAACAACCATTCAATTGCTTGAAAATAAAAAAATGTCTGCACAATGATGTTTATATCAAATGATGACGACAATAATGAGTTAGTAGGGTTAGTCTTAGGCTAGGGTTGGAAATATTTGTAATTTCTCAAAGTCTTTGATTGAAATTGTGATCAAGTGAGTGAAAAAATGAAGGTAAAACCCCTCAATTTATACATTACCATGAACTAATTTTACTTTTTAGGTCATGAAAAAGGCCAACAAGGCCAAAATACTAAAATCATACTGTTTTACATTAAATTCTTAAAATAAAACCCTAATCAAGCATAAGAGAGACATCATCCCCTCTCTAGGGTGACGTTAGCCCCTTTTAGGGAAAATGCAACATTCAGGAGAAAATCTTAGCCCTCCTTGGGATTCTCCAATATTCCACACGTGCCAAACTACCTTGTCCATCTGCTAAAGCATCCATGAAGTAAGGATGATGTCATGGATCTCATGGATCTCATGGATGACATCCTAGGATTTCCAAGGCCAACGTTTCACTGAAAAGGGGACAACCCCCTTAGGTCAGGCTCTATCAGGGTGCCTCTGCAACACGTCCTCCTTCTCTCTTGTAAAAACCCCTATGTCCTATCTCTGCCCCCTGCTGGGGTCTCAACATCCATCAGGTAGGCTCTTCAGCCCCATGGAGGTCCGAACTAATCATCTCCCCATGTGTACCTGTCCATCGGGCATGATCCCGCACATCAACAAATACGCCCTCCAAGGAATCATAAGTCACAAGGATCATATAAATGTCAATCACATCTCATCATAAATATTATTAAACATGTTCATAAAACCCCTATTATCCCAGTTAAAATCTCAAAGACATTATACAAGCCTGCAATACAAGTTTGGGGAAAGTGACAGGGCGTCCTATTGGGCTAGTGTCCACTAGAAAAGGAAAGTTCTTGGAAAAGACTTCATCTAAGCCATGTAAGTGGGTGATGTGGATAAGGGATGTACTAACAATGGGTGCAGTGGAAGTAGGGGAATGCAAAGTTTTACCTGTGGGTGCCTTTGTAGAAGGCGAGTTGCACACTTGTCATGGATGCAATTTGTTCCAAGTCCAATTCATGTCTTTTATTCTTTATTCTTATTGATTTTTCTTCAAGAATCTATTTAGGGGACACTACCCTAGTGTGGTAACCAGTGTTGGTAGTGTTACCCACAAATACTTTCATAGAAATGAGAAGGTTGGCTCGTGATGAGACCCCCTTTCTCTTGGCCATGCAACCAAGAGTCACTACCCTGGTGTGGTAACTAGATGCTAGTAGTGTCATACTGCTAGGTACCCATGGACCTAATAGGATGGCTCGTGATAAGACCCCCTATCCTCTGACTAGGTCTTGTTTTTAATTATTTTTTATGGGTCCCTCTTGTTTCTTGTTGAGAAGACTTTTACCGCTTTCTCAGGGATCCCCGGGCGAAGCATCTCGAGGTTCTATTTTTAGTATTTTATATTTTTCTAGCTTGATTTTACCTTCTGGGACTTTATCCCCTTCTTCCCACATTGTAAGGTGCAACCCAAAAATGATTGGCCAACCCAGTGCCTAGACAAGTGTAATGGGATAGAGGAGCGGGATGCAAGATGAAAAAGTGGTGCTATGACAGGAGCGAAGGATGACTCTTCAGTAATCCCCCAGTGGAAAACCAAAACCTACGGACACAGGCTTACTAGGGCATTCTGTCATCCCCCCCAGATATGGTCAAGTGGGAAAGTATAAGATCCAATCATTCGTTAGAAAAAAAAGGAATTAAATGCACATATTCAAAGGTTTTGAGGATTAGAGTGACACATACCATGATACCCAGACTCATTACCTCATGGAGAAAGAACCATTTCTAACACAAGACCAAGATGATTGTGATGGATGTTTTTGTTGTTGGTAAAGTAGAGGTGTTGAAAGGGATAAAATATGGGCCCTCCAGGGCCATGCTAAAAGTCGATTTGGCTCTCGGTACTCCATGTCTAGGACCCGTGGGCCTCAAGACATGATCTCCTAGTTATCCCTAAAAGTGGGGGATAACAGGTCCCATTGATGTTGCACTACCTCTTACAACCACACATGCATAATCCTCCCATGTTCAGTCTGAGGCTGAAATTTACACCATATTCATTGAGCGGATTCAACACATCCACCAAGAGGTCCATGAGATTTTTCATAAATCCAATGCTAAGTACAAGCAGCGCCATGATCAACTTCGGGTACCACACAAGTTTCAGGTGGGAGACAAGGTATGGTTACATTTGAAGAAAGAGCACCTTAAAGATCCCCATAGAAAGATCTATCCACTTTGCTATGGGCCTTACACTATCTCCAAGTTTGTAGGTGACAATTATTTTGAGCTCAACACTCCTCCCTTCCTTGGCTTGCACCCAATGTTCAATGTGGACCTCCTTCAGCCATATTTTCCACCATTATTGAACACTTGAGAGATCGTAGAATAGTTGACACAAACAAATCTCAACCCTTACTACATGGAATAGGAATCCACTGATCAAATAGTGGACACACATGTCAAGGGCACTTTCCAACAGAGGATCTAGATTTATCGAGTTGTCAAGGTAGGGAAACTATTGCACCAAGGAAAGTGGCTCACCCGGGGACAAATTCAGTAGAAATTTCCTCACCCGATGGGGGTAGTCAACGAAATGGAGACCATTGCTTCCTAAGGGGGGAGGACTGATCCAGGTGGATATCCCACCTATTCCAACTGGTTCATCTTGACAGTTTTTAGTTTAGCACGTTTCTCTATAATGATGAAATTTCTTTGTAATTGTGGGTTCTGCACTTCCAGGGCTGTCCTAAATTCCTACACAACATTTAGGTGGATATTGGTGGTTTCCCACCTATTCCAACTGGCTTATTTTGGAATTTTTCATGTCAATATATAGTCTTGTACTTCTAGGGCCATTTTGGGGCCCTAAACAATGTTTTTTTGGCTTGCCACATTCAAAATGTAGATGGAGTTAGAGTTTTATGGAATAATGTGTAGTTATTGAAAATAATTTCTAATGGGTTATCGCACACCTTTATGAAAAAGCTACAACGTCGAGAAGTTGAGGTACCAACTTACCCATCGAGGCCCACATAACTTTTGGCGTTTCATCTCCTAGGGTTAGGTTTTTGGATGTCTAGGGTTTTGACATTCATGAGTAATGTTAAAAAGGCCTTTGGAGCCTCGTTGTAATCATTCTTCTCAGATGAATGTGCATAGAAGCCACATCTCTTCTCAGAGATAAATACCACCATTCGAGCAAGTTGTTTTTAGTTTTGCAGTTTTATAGTTTCAGCCTATTTTATTTATTCAATAGAAGTTATTGTTCACTGGATATCTGTTGTTGTTCTCCATATCTCTGTGTCACTGTATTCAATCTATTATTCATTTCTTTTTGCTCATAAATCTGGATCACCTCAAATATACTTTCACTACAAAGAATATAACAATGAAACATAATATGCGGGTGGTTATTGATGTTTTAGGAATACGATTTTGAGATTGTTGTGAAACCAAGGAAGTTCAATGCATTTCCTGATCACTTATCGCACATACCATCAGGAGAAGATGCAAGAAATCTAGATGTCATCTTGTCGGACGCACAATTATTTTCAGTTAAGATGGTGAATGAATACTTCACATATATCGTGCAGTTTCTAAGTACATGCATTGCTCCATCAAACTTGAGAGTTGCACAAAAGAAACAATTAGTGGTTAAAGAAAAAGATTATTAGTTGATTGCAGGGAACTTATACAAGCTAGGTGTAGATGGAATATTGAGACGATGTGTTCTAGAGAATGAATGGCCTACGATACTCACAAAAGCGCACAAGTGGATTGCAGAATGACACTAAGCTGAAAAAGAGACCGCACAAAATATTTTGTGCGCAGAAATTTGGTGGTCCATACTTCATAAAGATGATATAGAGTACTTTTAGGCATGTGACATATTTCAAAGGGTGGGAAATCTGTCCATGAGGGATGGAATGCCTCTATACCCACAGGTTACATTGTGAGCGTTTGATAAATGAGAAATAGACTTTGTGGAGACAATCAACCCAACAACAAGAAGATCTGTAGCTAGGTACATAATCACTGCGACATAGTATTTGACTAGGTGGGTAGAAGCAACACCAGTCATAGACTGTGTTAGCACAAGATTGGTTAAGGTGCCAAGTGTCAAGAACAAACATTGACAACACTCTCAAAATGTCCCAAGCATCAAAATCACCCATGGATTTATGCTACCGAATTTCATGCAGACACACAGGAGGGCACTACCTAAATTCTGGCAGAAAACGAATTGTGCAGAGTTATTTTACCAGTTTTGAGTCACTAAATTGAAACTTGGATTATGAACAATTGAGAAGGTATTTTAGAAAATCGGAAGAGGTTTTTGTTCATAAAGTTCCAAATAACATAAAACTCTCTTAGTTTCTCAAAATGTGGTATGGGTTGAGAGATATTAGACATAGAAGTGGCACTACCAACTGTTTTACAATGGCGCTACCTAATTTCCTATAGCGGTCACGATTTTGATTTTTGCCTTGTTGGGAGGTTACCACCTGTCAAGGAGGATTCAAATGGATTCTCAAGGATCAGTTATATGTAAAGGGAAACCTGCACCTAAGATTTATCTCCATCAAAGGCCTCATGCATGAGGTGGAAAATTTTTATTAATGACTTCCAACAAATTTCTGAAAATTACCAGTTTGTTGGATTTTTGTCTCTTTGATTGTTGCCACCTATCTCCAAGGCTTAGAATCCAATGGAGGAGATGTGATTCGACCTCCTACGGTTATTTGAATGCTATTTTCTATTTAAGTAAGGTTATCTCTTGAGGAGAAGGGGTTGGATTCATGATCCAAGAGAGGAAAGAGCTAGAGGAACAATTTATTTGCTCAATTGTAAGCCCGAGGGCCTGTTGTAATTAGCATTTCCGCCATTAGAGATTCATGAGAGTTGCTTATCATACTTTTTGTTCTTTGTTATCATTTTATCTTGTCATCTTTCTTGAGTAATATTTACAGATTTTGAAGATCAAAAGTTGCCTTTGGTTAATGAATTCATGAGCTGCAAAGGATTTGTGGTAATTGCTTGTTAATCACATACTATTGTTCAAGCACCCTTTAATCTATATTACAAAAATGATCTCTATTATGTGGATATTCTTCTCTTTGTTTACCTTCTATTCTTCTATCCATCTTTTCATAAGCCGTTTTTCTGGTAGGAGACTTGATTGCATTTGATCTGTAGGATGTTGTGACTCCATGCCCAATGGAATGTATTTGCAGCAGTCTGATGCTCTCCTTTTTACTCTTCTCTTGTTGATCCACCTATTCAAACTATTTTAATCCATTTACATTTCTATGTTACCAAGCTTACTCTCATTTGTAATCTGGGAGTGACTCTTGGAGTGATAACATAATTGACACCATTGCCGAGGAAGGATTTGAGCAGATTGAAAATCTCCCTGGGAAGAACGACATTGCACAACTCTATCTTTAGATGGTGAATGAAGTTGGACACCTTCAAGACTTCACATTCACCATGGCAAATCCATTGTTCAGAATATGTTGGTGACTCCACTGGAATGCGACCAATTAAATGGATATGAAGGCTATCCTGGCCAGGAGGTTTGCACCACTCAATTTCTCAGCCATAGATGATTATCCACACCATGTGCCTCTTATTTATGAATGACAATATCTGTTGCCTAGATTTTATGAAAGTGAGGATGACATCCCTGTTGAGCATGTTCATGAATTTCATTCTTTGATGCAGCAACTTGACATCCATCATGAACATATATTGATGAAAATGTTCATATATTCATTGGATGGGGATGCACGTAAATGGTATTTCTCGTTACCCCCTTCCAACATTTCATCCTTGAAGGATTTCCACAGAGTATTAAATGAACACTGCAAAAGGTTTTATCCCTTTGACAGTATTTGTCATAACTATTGTGAGGGATATGTAGAATGTGCTCAAGATTTGTTAGATTGCTCTGCCGAATATAAAGATGAAAATGATTTTATTCACTGTCCAAATGAAAGCATAAAGAATACTCCTGCATTCAGAGAGGACAACATTCATAACTTTGTTTCAGATGAAAATCATGTGTATGAACAACTAGAAGAAACATTTACTATTGTTCCTAAAATGGATATTTTTAACAATTATATTATTGATGAAATTATTGTTTTAGAGGTTGATCATAGGTATGAAGGGTAGCCCGTTTTTGATGAATATTCTACTGATGATGCACACCAATATTATCCTATATTTGATTACTATGAAGACAGGGAGTATGATGCAGAGTTTGGCCTTGTCACATAAGACATAACCTGAAGATTTGACCAGGAGAAACCCTTAGTTGAGGCACATGAAGAGATCATTTATACACAGCCAGAAGTAAATCAACAGTCATTAGTGGATCAACAACCACCTACGTCAATCCTTCTTGCAATTGTACCCATAGTTTATAGTAAGAAACTTGAAGTGGAAAAATAAATATGCTATCAGTCCCATGTGTTTTGTCACCATTTTTATGACCCTGTAGGGGTGTATATGGAGTTGTATTTCTCAAATGTTTTGGAACCTGTAAACTTTATTGTGTCAACAACAATTAGAGGAGATATAGGAAATGTTTTCAAACCATTTTCATATTCCTTTTGTCTACTGTCAATCATTGGCATTATAAAGACTCATGTCATAAATTTTCTTGAATGGCTTTGGTGGAATTTTGCCTCCACCTAGCCCATTGTAAAATTCAGCTAGCTTAGGTTTTTTACATAAATAAGCTCCATCAAGAGTAGGTGTGTTTTATTTGTGTTTGAAATTAGAGTAATATAAGTTTTCAGTATGTTGTCTTCAACACAATGCAATAGAACATGACTCCACAAGCCCAAAGGATAAGGCAATAAAACTACAAGAGTTCTTAGAGCCTCACAGGGAGGACTCTATCCCCCATGGAGCCTATGTTAGCAAAAGATTGGTTAATGTGCCAAGTGTCAAGAAAAAACATTTAAAACACTCTCACAAGGTCCCAAGAATCAAAATAACCCATGGATTTATGCTATCAAATTGCATGCAGACACACAGGCGGGCACTACCTAAATTCTGGCAGAAAACAAATTGTGCAGAGTTATTTTACCAGTTTTGAGTCACTAAATTGAAACTTGGATTATGAACAATTGAGAAGGTATTTTTGAAAACTGGAGGGGGTTCTGTTTCATAACATTCCAAATAACAAAAACCTCTCTTATTTTTTCAAAATATGGTATAGTTTGAGAGATATTAGACATATAAGTGGCACTACCAACTATTTTACAACGACGCTACCTAATTTCCTGTAGCGGTCACGGTTTTGATATTCACCTTTTTGGCAGGTTGCCACCTGTCAAGGAGGATTCAAATGGCTTCTCAAGGAAAAATTATATGTAAATGGAAACCTGTACCTAATATTTATCTCCATCAAAGGCCTCATGCATGAGGTGGAAACAATTTATTAATGACTTCCAACAAATTCCTGAAAATTAGCAGTTTGTTGGATTTTTGTCTCTTTGATTGCTGCCACCTATCTCCAATGTTTAGAATCCAATGGAGGAGATGTGATTCGACCTCCTAAGGTTATTTGGATGCTATTTTCTATTTAAGGAAGGATATCTCTTGAGGACAAGGGGTTGGATTCATGATCCAAGAGAGGAGAGAGCTAGAGAAACAATTTATTTGCTCAATTGTAAGCCTGAGGGCCTGTTATAATTAGCATTTTTTCCATTAGATATTCATGAGAGTTGCTTATCAGAATTTGTGTTATTTGTTAGCATTTTGTCTTGTCATCTTGCTTGAGTAATATTTATAGATTTTGAAGATCAAAAATTGCCTTTGGTTAATGAATTCATGAGCTGCAAAGGATTTGTGGTAATTGCTTGTTAATTACAGATTATTGTTCAAGCACCCTTTAATCTATATTACAGAAAGGATCTCTGTTATGTGGATATTCTTCTCTTTGTTTACCTTCTATTCTTGTATCCATCTTTGCATAAGCCTTTTTTTTGGTAGGTAGATTGATTTCCTTTGATCTATAGGATGTTATAACTCCATGCCCAATGGAATGTGTTTGCAACAGTTCGATGCCCTCATTTTTACTCTTCTCTTGTTGATCCACCTATTCAAACTATTTTAATCCATTTATATTTCTATTTTACCAAGATTACTCTCATTTGCAGTCTGGGAGTGACTCTTGGAGTGATAACAGATTGCACTGCAAAAATTGTTGTGTGGTTTCTATTTGAGAATGTAGTCACACGATTTGGACACCCCCACATTCTACTTAGTGATCAAGGAACACACTTTCTAAATAAGACAATTGCATCCTTGACTGGAGTATTTCAAGTTCATCACCAAAAGAGTACACTGTATCACCCTCAGGCTAATGGGACAATAGAAGATTTTAATAAAATCTTGGAGAATTCCTTGACAAAGATCTGCAATGCAGGGAGAGATGATTGGGACTCAAGAGTTCCTGCAATATTATGGGCATACATGACTACAAGCAAAAATTTGACACGATAAACACCTTTTAGGTTGGTTTGTGGACAAGAAGAAGTAATGTTGATGGAGTTTATTCTACTTAGCCTTCTTGTTGCAATGATTACTAATATTTTGGACTCTAGTGCAGTAGAGAAGAGATTGTCACAATTAGTACATCTTGAGGAAGATTGTTTTGTCATAGGATTCCACCAACAAGTTCAAAAGGCGAGGGAAAAGGCATGGCATGATATACATATTAAACATAAAAAAATTCAAGTGGGGGAATTAATATTACTATATGACATTAAGTTCATGCAATGTCCAAAATGCATTGATTAGGACCCTCTGTAATTCAACATGTGACAGAGGCAGGTGTTGCGCAGTTGGAAACGTTGAGTGGAGAAACACTGGGAGGAATGGTGAATGGAAGTCAACTCAAACTCTATAGATATTTTTGACCATCTGCGTAGTAATATGCATTGTGCCATACCACATGTATCATAGTAATTGTACTATAGTAGGGAAGTAAATCACATAAAAGAAAACAAAAAGTAGAAAATGGAAGAAAACAAATAAAAATTCAGAAAACAAGAAGAAATAAGTATCATGTAGAAATAGATATTATAACATAGATAGTAGAAATGACACCATGGAAGTTAATTTTATGAAAAATCCACGCGCGGGAAGAGGACTGTTAAGGGCATTAAAGAACGGAAATGACGGTTAGAAATCCATAAATGATGAAACATACAGAAGATGTGTATCCATAAATAGGATGAAACACCAAGGATCAGGACAGACTGGAAGATCAAAGGAAAGAAACAACGAAGGATTTGGAATTAATTCCATATTAAGGAAAGTATTAATCGTATATTCTGACCGGATTCGACATTTACATTGGGCACACAAGCAATTTTACAATTATTTAAGGGTGATAAAAGCGTAAAATGGCTCAACAAGGAAGGTTATTTTCAATTACTCAAGGTTGTGAGCATACAAAGAATACAGAGATGAACCAGAGCTAGACCATATACAACAAGAGAAAGAAAATAAATGTGTCACATGGAAAAATGGCCCCACCAAAAGTTGGAGCACCAACAACAACAACATGCATGTAACAAAAAAGATCACTAGTTGCACCAGTGTTCGAAGAAACACTCAGAGCTTCGGCTTCACGGTCAAGATTTCACAGGGACTATATCCCACCACAAAAATACACAACACTTTGTTGACGTTTGAATCCGTTAGGACTGAAATGGAAGCCTCATGAGGACATTAGTCCCCCTTCATTTTTAGAGAGGTGGTTCTCTTCTTTGGCTAAAAGATATATCTTTGAATATCTTGGAGTAGGGAGAGTGCTAGAAAACAAACCCCAAATATTTATTGCTTGGATTTAAATGAAAATGTTTCTTCAATAACCCAATCTGATCTTTATGTGCAACAAAAGTCTTTTTACAATAGGAAAATATTGGAGGGCTTCAACATCATAATTAAATTGTGATCAACATCACACATAATCTTCTTAATCATACATAAATACATCCATGTCTTCTTCATGAAAAATAAGAGAGAATAATTTTATCATCTCAAATAATTTTAAAAGAATATTGCTATCAAGATCAAAAGAGAATTTGATAGGTCAATCTCAAATATCTCATACTTAAAACACAAAGTTACAAGATATAGTCAAGATCAACCCCAAATCAATTCTTTGTGGAGTTTTATTCATGAAATATGTTCTTCATTACAAAATATTTGAAATCCATGTATGTGGCTGAAAATATTCCATGATCATATAAGAAAATATCTTAGAAGAATACAAGAAGAACACTCAACAACTCAACCTTGTGCCCAACTTTGAGATTCAAGCATAAAGCTTTGATAAGTGGTGTAGAAGAATATATAAAAATGGGGAAGATGGAGATTTATTTCTTTTGATAAGAAGCTTGATTGTGTATCCATGGATGTACCTTCTTATTATTATTATCTTCTTCCCTTCCCCTCTGACGATACTAATTATTGGACTTGTTGATGAAGCCTCTATTCTCTTTTTAAGAAGAGATTTTTTAAGTACTTGAGTAGTTAGGGTTTCTCCCTTTTAGAAATTCCCATACAAGTTTCTTCTTGAAAATTTTCCTTCAATTAATGCCTCATTAAGTCCCAATTAATGAAATCACATCATTAATATAAGTATATTGAAAATGGGTCCCTCTCATTTTTTAATAAAAGTTTTAATTAAACTTTTTATTTTTAAAAAAATTAATTAACTTTCCACTAAAATATGACGGTAGTAATTTAATTTTATGGAATTTAAAACCAACGTTTTAGCCACATAAACCACTTTTTATGTTCTCTTCATCATCTCATATTTCCAACGATACAATTGTTTTGCAAATCCATCACCTGGATCTAAAGATATGAACTCGTGAAGTTGAGTTGTCATGCAGGCCCGTTAAAAATGTAGTTGAATGATATTTTAATTTATGAGAAAATTTATCACCTTTCAGTACTTGAAACCTATACCACCATCTTCTACATATAAATACCTTTCCAACGATATAAAGTTTGCGTGATTACGACACCCGAAGCTCAAGTTATGGCCTTCTCAAGATCAACGCTCAGCCACCGTCGATAAAAAATGATGGGCAAATGTGGGCCCTTGGATGAAGTTCGTGCTTCCCTTCATAAAATTCGACTTTTTGGTTTAAAATTATATCCCACATGCATTGGGATTATATTCTTCATGATATATAATACTAAGTGTTTGATACACTTAGCAAGAAACACGATAAGAGAAGAAATTATGGAGCTTGGAGGATTCGGCCCTTGGAAAATTATCGAATATAATAATATTTTTTTGGAATCCTGTCATCGTCCACATCATGCCATGTCATCAATGAGTCACACCCACATGTCATCATGAGAATGGTCCACATCATCTCCACGCATCATATTTTTATTCGCTAGTTTTCATGCCTTGGAATAGCTTTGAGAATTTGGCTAAGTATGTAAGATGGGACAAGAGGGGATGAGGGAGAGGAGGTGAGTGAAATTAATAATGAAATTTTTGTGAACCTGCCAACCCGCGAACCCATGGTTGGATGAGTGATCCAAAAAATCTAAGTATAGAAGGGAAGTTAGTTGGACGAGAGCGAGTTTGAATATGGAGCTTTTTATGAACCCGCCAACCTGGGAACCCACAGTTATGGATGATCGAAAATATGTTAAGTGTGGAAAGGAAGTCGGTCAGACTTGCATACATAAGGGATACAATAATTTAGGGGCTTGGCACCTACGACAAATCTGATGGTCCAAAATGTAGATCATGAAACTTTGGGTGCAAAGTGGAGATCACAAAACTTGGAGGATGTGGGCTTGAACCTCTGAACCCGTGAAATTGGAAAAATGGATAAGTATAATGTAACAAAGTAGTCGGTCGGACTTAAAACATAGGAAATTGGATGGATATGAAGGTCCACCAACCCGCGAACCCAATGAGGAGATGAAGGAAGAGTCCCAAAAATGTCTAAGTGTAGAGACTAGTGGAACACATGGAGAAGAGTGGTGAAAAGAGAAAAATAGTTAAGTGTGGAGATGGAAGGTGAGGGAGATAAGTGATGAGAGTACTTCACAATTAGAAAATGGAGAGGAGAACATGATACTTAGAAAAATTCTTCATTATCTCTCCTTCAGACCTTTAGACCAAATCTTGAATAATTAGGCATGTAGAAATAAATTTCTCATCCAAAAAGTGCATGACGAAGCTGAGATTGAGGGATGCAGAGTGAACTTATAAAAGTTCAAAAAATGTCTTCTTTTTATATCAAGGATTTTATGAATCCAAGAGTACAAAAATATAGATGACCAAATTTTGGTCAATAGGCCTCAAGAAAGTACCTGTAGATGGAAAATACCCACTGGCCACACCTAAAATCCCACCTGGTGTAATTGTTGAAGGGGACATGCTAGGCAAGATTGCAGCCCTAAAGTTTGCAGATCACAATATCACAGATGGATATAAGTTTTTTGAGCTAGCAAGGGAAAAGTATTTGTGCGCAAAAATCATACCAGGCATAAGAGCAATACTACTTGAACTACGGATGTGGGGAATAAGAATTGAGAGATCAGGGATATTGAACCTACTAAAGATTCCTCATTTTGGGTGTAGCCTAGAAATAAACGCTTGTGTCAAGATACTACTCAGTTGTGTCCATGGAGGAACATTGTGGCTAGACCCACTGGTTTCTATTGATACCTAACTAATTGATTCCAAATCACATGTTTTTCAAAATCAGGAGAGGATCTGGAAACATTGTGCACAAATAAAACAGGGGAGAAATCACTAACAGAATCCATGAAGGATAAATTTCACACCTTTAGGAGAAAGAGGGGGTTGGATGTCGCGAGCATCAACGATGATGTTGTGCACTTTGCGATGCAGGTGTTGTCTTGCAAATTTTTGAGGAAATTCCGAAAGGATGAAGTGCTAGCCACAATAATCACAGTTGCGGAAAAATGCATAGAGGGTGTCCAAATGAATTGGGCCACATTTTTGGTAAACCAGTTTTTGACAGATTGCGTAGAAGACCAGGAGAAGGGAAATGTTGTAATCTTGTAAATTACAACAAAATTCATAGAGAGACTACATTATAAGCACAAAACACACATACTCACGAAAGAAGAGATTAATTGGGAAGGGTAACCAATCCATCATTTATTCCTTATTGTTGAGTATAAATACATAGGGTAAATGGTTGGAGCAATTGTACTCACTCCAACTAATCATTAATTTAGTTCTTTTATGCATTTACTATTTGTTACATGTATTTACTTGGATTTATCCTCTTTATTACATACATTTATGTATTAACTCTAATGTATGATGAAAAGGGACTAGAAGCCCCTACAACATCTTCCCCACACTCAATTCCTTGCTCATCCCAAGCAAGCATGCACCAATGTTCTGGGTCTTTATTGCTAAAAAATTATCCTCATTGTGTACCACCCATGCATATCGGTTTTCATAGGTAACTCAACTGCAACAACCTCCATCTAGATAGGGTGATAGACATATAAAAGGTTTATTGTGACTAGTCTCAATTGTATCTAAGTGACTATATATTATAGGTCCCATCTCCTCGATTTTCATGTTCTACGTTCCTCTATCAACTCTGATTTCTTTCAAGAGCCTCCCCGACTTCTACTATTTCCAATTTGGTCTCTCTTTTCATACCTAGACTGCTCACGTGCTTTGTTAGGCTATCGCTCTTGGAGGGTTCATTATATGGGATCGATGAGGGTCTGTGACATCGACCACTCATACCATTCTTTTGTTGTCACAACCCGAAAACTCTTCCACATCTCTTGTACTTAGGGGATATATCACTTCTATGTTCTTGTCATGATATTTTCTTGAATCACTTCATGTGTTTGTGTGAAGCATCTCTCTTGAATGCCTTCGACTGCTACTCATCGTGAATCATTTTTGTAAGTGCTCTGTTGACTTAGCCACTGCAAAATTTTCCTCTATCAATGCTCAATCCCTTATTCAATTACTTAGTCAATTCTCTCTTACTCATCATATGTTGCTGCAAAACTCTCAATTCACACTCATATGTTCTTGTAAATATGTTGAACCTTCATAGAATATATCTAGCTAGAAAATGACATACACGGTTGTAGAAAAAATATGAGAAAAAAGAAGCAAGAGAGAAAGAATGGAAGAATTATCATTAAACAAATGAATGAATGATAATTTACACATAATATACTTTGTATAACTCAAATAATGTGCATTGGAGGAGAAGCCAATGTGCCATAGTGGTGTTCAAGAGTGATTTGGACACACACCAACAATTACAGGAGTAAAATGCCACCTAGTCTAGTCTCTCAGGCAATTATGGGAGTGAATTGCCACCTAGTCTAAGTTAAATAGTATCCCAGTCTCGAGTTAACTAACTGAAACGGAGTGAAGTGAAGAGGAGACTAGGGAATCATGATTAATGCGCTAGTCTGGTGATGATCCCAAGGAAAATGTGCATTAGCTAGTGATGATCCCAATACTGCATGGTGATAATTCCAATGTGGCATCTAGACTCCACTCAATTGATCAAACTGAAGTGCGAACTAAAGAGAATATTCTCCTAGAGGAATATTCTCCCTAAACTATAGGAGACTGAATAATGACTAATAAACATAGGGAAAACATTAGGAAAAATAAATCCTAGGTGTGTGTGAAGTATCTCCAACACCACCGTTGAACATCACTATGATGAAAATAAAGAATGGGTCCTGAAAATGAGGCCATGTTAGGTACCCAAATAAAAAAGATACACTTAAATAAAAGAGGAGATAGGGAAAACCTCATGGGACCCCCCCCCCCCTCAAAGTACAATGTATGTAAAAAGAAGAACTAACAATTGCTAGGAAACTATGTCCTTCACTCCAAGATGACTATATAGAGAATGGAACTTCTGCTCATTGAAGGTCTTGGTGAAGATGTCTGCAGTGTGTTCTACTGAAGGATATAATTACAGGTCGATGATCCCCTTGTGTACTAAGTCTCGTATGTAGTGCATGTGGATCTCTATGTGCTTCATTTGCTGCCTTTGAAATGGATCTCTGTAGAACTTCAGAGTGCTCTGGTTATCACACTAGATGATGATCGACCAATGAAACTGAATTCCCAACTCAGTGAGAAAATGTTGTAGACACATAGCCTGAATGGTTATGTTAACTACCTCTTTGTACTCTGCATCGGCTGAAGATAGAGAAATAACAACATGCTTCTTGCTCGACCAACAGATAGACCCAGAACCAAGACTGAGTGAGTAATTAGATGTGGATTTCGATCAATGTTATCGCCAACCTAGTCAGAATCAGTGAACCCGATGAGGTACAATGTAGATTCTACTACATAGTGAATCCAAAAGGTGATGGTTCCTTGTACGTATCAAAGGATACACTTTTCAGCCTTCCAATGTAGCTCATGCGGCTTCTGCATGAAACTAGAAACTGCTTCAACCACATAGTAGAGGTCTGGTCTGGAGTGTGTGAGATACAACAAGATCCCCACTAGCTGTATGTACAATGTGTTGTCAACCAGTGGATTTTCCCCGCCATCCTCAATTATGACTCCTGATAGGAAAGGACTCGGGCCAGACTTGCAGTCTGTCATGTGAAATATCTCAAGGAGATCTCGTGCATAGTTGGCCTAAGAAATTTTGATGCTTGATGCATCCTAACTGATCTTGAGTCCAAGGAAGAACTGTAGTGGATGCATGCCCTTCATCAAGAACCTGCCATGTAGAATCCTCTTGACTGCAACAATCGTTGAAGTTGAGCAACGTGTGATTAACAAATCATCAACATACAAAACTAGGAGTAGAAGTGAATTGGCCATCTTGATCATTAAAACATTCTGGTCTGACTTACAATGTACAAAATTTTGTGGCAATAGGTAGGATTCCATCTTGGCATACCATTCCCTCGGAACCTATTTGAGGCCATAAATATACTTCTTCAGTCGACAGACCAAAGATGAATCATGCATAAATCCACGGGGTTGCTCCATATAGATATACTCAAAGAGATTTCCGTGAAGAAATGCATTCTTCACGTCCATCTCATGGACTTCCCATCCCTTGGTTGTCGCAATGTAAAGTTCCAAACATATGGAATCCATATTCTCTACTGGACTCTTAGGTATCGTCATAGTCAATTCCATGCACCTGTTGAAAGCCTTTGACAATTAGCCTGGATTTGTATCTGCTAACCTCTCCATCTATTGTGCTCTTGGTCCTATAGACCCATCTGCACCTGAAACGTTTCCTTCTTGAAGGAAGGGGAACCAGATCCCGAGTCTGGTTCCTGAGGAGGGATTTGTACTCCTCCTGCATGGCGGATTCCCTTAAGGGATTTCTAGCAGCCTTGCCATAAGACTGTGGATCTAAAGACTGAACCAAGAAAATATTCCTGGTGTTAGTCTCTAATTTTTTCTTGGTTTAGTGAGAAACCCTTATCCTAAAACCCTTCTTACCCACACTTCATTTTCTGTTTCTAATTGATTTCATTTTTGTTTTTATCACCTATGGTTTGCATTACAGTTTTGGATAGTTTATTTAAGTTTGATTTTGAAAGACATGGTTTTAAAATGAGGTGTCACCATTTATGCCTGTTTGAATTTCAAACTTTCAAATTTTGCTAAGTCATTAATAGCGCTACGGGAATAAGGCTATTCCCTAAGCGCCAAATAATCATGCCTTGATACGCGCCTGCCATCCAGATTTTGTTATGATGACATGAATCGTGGGTTGAGAGTTCGCATGCATCCACGAAAGCTTGGAAATCATTTGCAAATTCAACCATTTCATAATTCAATTGTTGTGTATCCATGCAAGATTCATGTTAAATCACCCATGATCGTTATATTATACCGGTTTGATTTTGCTAAATTCAAATGCAGGTATTCGCTCAAAGGAATGGTATACACTAACAATTGCAGGTAGAAAATTTGGAACCCGAGGGCGCTAGTTGCAGAATTGTGTTTTGATTGCGCCCAAGAAGAGCGGATAGGTTGTTAGAATAGAACTAGAGGGTGTTGAACTTCTTGAAGCCTATCCTTAGATGGCTCAAAGGTTCAGAGACACTGGGTGGTTTGAATTCCTTACCACTTTTCAGGGTTATTATGAGTAGGTCTCCATGGAGTTTTCTCTGAATTTTGATGGTCACGAGGTGGAAATCGGTAAGATATTGATGCTAGTGACAGAGTAGACTATCGCAAAGGCCTACAGGTTGGTGGTTGGAGGAGAAAGATGGTGGAAGAAAAAACATGTGGCTACAAAATTTGTAAACCAATTCCTTCTTCCAGATAAGCAAAATCCCGATTGAAAAAGGGGAATACCTCGTAGCTGGATTCGACCCGAATGGCACATGGCTCTGATCATGATCCACAGGTCTATATCTACCACATCAGGATACTAATGCATTTAAATGGTGACTACCCTTTAAATCTCCCTTATTTTCTACTCAAAAGCTTAACAAAGATGTCAAAGAGAGTGCAGTCACTCTCCACTAATGCTAAAAGCGGCTTGTTCCATCAAGTCCTAATTAAAACCTTAGTCATGTCTACTTTGAACAAATTATAGAAGCCCTGGAGTTGGCTCACGCAATCTTTAAACCCTATCACTTAGTCCAATAAGCAGAAGAAAGACAAAGGGAGAAAGACCGTTACATAGAGCCAAAATATTTCTAATGAAACCCCTATCAAAGAGGAGATGTCTGATATCAGGGTGACTAGGAGGAGCATAAGTAAAAGACCTAGGTGGAATCGAGAAATTAAAACGTTTTCTGAAGAAGATGTTAAAGGGGAGAATGATTTAGATAAAGATCTTGACACTCAAACTACAGTAAAGTTTGAAACACCATCAACCAGTAAAAGGCGTGCTGCAACTAAAGGGAAAAGGGTTAAAGGTGTGTCTATATCATAGAAATCTAGAAGGAATTCTACTAAGGTCACCAACAAGTATAGACTGAAGTCAAATGCCATGTTTAATCCATCAATCAAAGAAGAAAATGTTATAGTCATCGAAGATTACTCTAAGAATGTTGAAGTAAGTACCAGGAAAAGGGAAAAAAGAACTTCACTGCCTAAGAAACCAGTCAGCAAAGGAAAAAGAATGATTTCACCATCTACATGACCTGTAACGAGAGCTTCAACTAGAATAGAAAAATCCAAAGAGATGGCCAAAGGTATCAGTGAAACCCCTGAGGATAAACAGGGTCACCTTGAAGACTCGAATCGCATATCAGATGTGTCTGAAGCAATAGATTCAACAAGTTCTGATGAAGAACATAGCTCAAGATTAGTCTCAAAGTACCAAGTTGAAGAAAATAAACCCAAAGTGACCCTAAACTTGAATGAACTTGCACCTTTTGAAGAATGATCTGAATTTAGAGTTAAGATCAGAACTAATAAAGAAAGGATCAAGGAATTTTAGAAAACAATAAGACAATTAAATAAAGAAAAGGCAAAGATAGAACAATGGAATGCTCGCCAGCAAGAAAGGATTAAGGGTTTCAAAAAGAATAAGAAAGAGCAAATGGAATTGCTCAAAGAACTCAGGGAGATTAATTTCAGACTCTATTGGCACAATGTCGTTCTTACCACAAAGCTCAAATAAAAAAATACTAAAGCTACTGCTGTGATTATATCCTAAAGGTAACATGAAAATTTTCTACAATTATGATTTAAATGTTTTCTATAAAATATGGCAAAGCTACTCTTTTTTGGTCAGTGAGATGCTAAGACCTCGATCTGTTTTACAAGATCAAACTTAATTCCTATTTTGTAGAGTCAAATGTAAATGCTGGCAATATTTTGTACTATCAAGCTGTTGAACTGTGATCTATTTTGGGATTGTAGAAACTCATTTTGAGTGAACTACCTTAGTAGTAAGATATTGTTCAAATCTAGTCATTAAAGCTATACTATATGATAGGATCTGGAAGTTGTATAGATAGTTTAAATAGACAGAGGAAAGACTATGTGAAGGTCGAAAATTTGGAGATCTAAGGGACCTTTTTGTGAAGCTCATTGTAAAAGGCATTTATGTTCAATTTGACACTTAATAGCAAAGGCATATGGATGGTTAGACCCTATTTTTCTACTCTGTTATTTCTTTATTCATGCTTGAATTCATATTAAGATTGAAATTCTTTTTGATTCTTGACTATTAATTTATACAGTGAAAATTTTGTTGTAGAGATAATTTTTTAAGTTTTGATATCAAGTTGAATATCTTGTTTCTTTATGATATTTTGAGACGAGAATTCATGTGAAGTTGAAAAATTGAAGACTCCATCTTCCTTTTTCCTATATTATTTTAATCCATCTATGTGTCTACCTATTATTCAACCAATGGGAAATGATATGTTCTGATCTTGATTTTCATGTCATGCTATAATCTTGAGCCAGTTTTCAACCACCCTACAAAAAAAAACAAATCACAAAACCTTAAAAATACTTTGCAATAAACGAATGATGCCCTAGCTTTCCCTCTCAAAGTCAAGTGCAACTTTAGGGACTAACACCTGGGTGGAAATCATTTAGTGGTAGCGAGTGCAATAGTAGGCTCCTCAAAATTAGATCAAGTCCTCCTAGTATTAGTTGGATCCCCAACAAGATCCCTTGCATCCTTAAGAGTAGTATTGGCCCAATTGGGCCTCTCCTCTGGCTCTGC
Source organism: Picea engelmannii (assembly GCA_009831015.1). Taxonomy (NCBI): domain Eukaryota; kingdom Viridiplantae; phylum Streptophyta; class Pinopsida; order Pinales; family Pinaceae; genus Picea; species Picea engelmannii. The sequence continues at coordinate 70,867 of ML820863.1, forward strand.
ATCTGCATCTGCATGCATTGAATCTACATTTGACTGTACTGACTCTATGTCTGGATCATCTGAATCCTCTGAATTATAAATCTCATATGAAGAAGATTCGACATGTGCATGATCATCATCTCTGACACGTGGAAGAATAAAAGTGTCTCCATGCTGCTATTGAGGTACATGCGAGACACTTTCCTCAAATTGGACACTACGCTCAATGATGAGCCAATCTGAGGAAATGCCATTGAATATGTATCCCTTCACACCATTGGGGTATCCAAAAAAGATGCACTCTGTGCTTTGTGGATCAAGTGCCTTCCTCTTCTTAGAGGGAATCCTGGCCCATGCATGTGAACCGAAAATACGGAAGTGGGTCACTTTCAGTTTGAGGCCGCTCCAAGCCTTGTAAGGGGTCTTATCCTTGATAGATCTATGGGGAGATATGTTTTGGATGTAGGTTGCACAATTAATTTCTCCAAACCATAATCTCTGTGGAAGTGACTTTGCATGTAGCATGCAAGATTCCATCTCTTTCAGAGATCTATTTTTTTGCACACCAACTTCATTTTTCTATAGAGTATAGGGAACCATGTGCTGCACTGAATCCTTTCCTCTTGACAAAGATTCAGTATCTCGTGGTTGACATACTCTCCCCCACCTATTTGAAAAGGGATTTGAAATCTTTGAGGTGTTGAAATGCCTCTGATTTTTTCCTGAGAAATAAAATCCATGTGGAGCATGAGAAATCATCAAAAAAAATAGCACGTACCTTGCTTTACTGATTGATGGATTTGAAAAAAGGGCCCATGAGGTCACTATGGATCATATCTAAAGGAAAGGATGCCTTTTGAGTCTTTCCTTTGTTGAATTTCTCTTGAGGGTGTTTTCCAAGAAAACATCCCTCACAAATTCCTTTGGAGAAGTGGATATCATGTAGACCATCAACCATTCCCTGCTTGCCAATATGTTGCATATATATGAAATTTAAATGACTGAACCTTTCATTCCATATCCTACTTCCTTCATTGGCATGGGTAAGCAGCAGAATCTAGTTCAATAAATTCAAAAAATGTGTAGAGTCTATATTGATCATTTAACTCAGCAGTAACAACATTGGAATTGGTTTACATTTCATAGATATCCACTTCATCAGGTGCGAATACGTATCTCTTTCTAGTGTCGTAGTTTATCATCTGATACAAGCAGAGAATATTGACGGAAATTTTGGGAACAGGTGGCACATTTTCGAAGATTTTGTTTGTGAGTTCAATTCTTCATTTTCTAGTGACCGTGATTGGAGTTTTGTCCCCCATAATAATAAGAGGACCTTTTCATGCATCCAATGAAGAATATACTTCTTTTGTGGGAGCCATGTGGTTTGATGCACCTAAATCTACAATCAAAGCATCAGGAGAGGAGTTGATGGCAATCAAAGCATGGCTAGAATTTCCTTTCTTGAGATTCTGATCTTCTGGCTTCTTCTTCTTGGAACCCTCGAGGATGTGATATCCAAAGTTGTTTTGATGAAGTATTTGGGCCATTTGATCTATTTTTTTCTACATACATGCAGATTCTGGGTGGAATCCTTTATTTTAGTAAGTGCATTTCTCCCACTTTCTTCCCTTTCTACCTTTGGATCCAGAGGCATCGTTTAAGGGTTTTGAGTACCCTTCCTTCTTCGGATTTGCATGTGCTTTAATTTTTTCTTTGTATTTAGATTTTTGATTTTGATGACCACTACCATCTTGCACAGTAAGTGCATGTGCCTTTGGGCCTTGTATTTTTCCCATATTGATGAGCTTGTTCTGCTCTAGTGTCAGAGACTCGATAAAGGCCTCAAGAGAGGGAATTTTCCAGGTGGCTCCAGAGGTGAGCCTAATTAAATGAAATGTAGATACAAACATTGAGTATTCCGGACCAAGTTTGGAGAGAATGGTAAGAACCATTTATTTCTCCTCCTTACATTTATCAACCCCGCAAGCTTGAGTTGTGACAACAAATCCTTATATTTGGTAAAGAAATATTGGAGATTGTCGAAGGTTTTTGGATCCAAAGTGAGAAATTCTACCTTGAGAATGTGTCCTCTCATCTCATCCTATTTTCCAAAAATCCCTTCCATGGTGGTCTAGGCTTCATTGGGAGTTTTATAGGAGGATATGTGAAAGACGAGTTTAGGAGAAATGAGACTGCAAATAGTTCCAAACGCTTCATACATTCGATTTAGTTACTTGGATTTCTCTATGGATGATGTTGGTTCAGTTTTTGTGTTCATGATTAACCTATATAATCCTATTCCTCAAATATGCATTATCATATACTCCTTCCATGCAAAGAAATTGTACAGTGTAAGAATGAATTCTTTTGGAAATTCCATTTTTCCGTTGTCTTCAATCTTTGGTACCTGTAAAAATAATTTGGTGTGTATTTTCCCTAGCAGTTTGTCGACTCTGATACCATGTAAATGTGTTGAACCTACATAGAATAAATCTAGCTAGAAAATGACATACAAAGTTGCAGATAAAATATGAGAAAAGAGAAGCATGAGAGAAAGAATGGAATAATTTTCATTAACCAAATGAATGAATGATAATTTACACATGATATGCTATGTATAAATCAAAAAATTCACACTGGAGGAGAGGCCAATGTTCCATAGTGGTGGTCTAGAGTGATCTGGAAACACACCAGCAGTTACAGGAGTAAACTGCCACCTAGTCTAGTCTCTCAGGCAGTTACAGGAGTGAAATGCCACATAGTTTGAGTTAACTAGTCTCTCAGTCTTCAGTTAACTGATTGAAAAAGAGTGAAGTGAGGAGAAGATCATGGAATCATGAGTAATGCGCTTGTCTGGTGATTATCCCAAGGAAAATGCGCATTAGCTGGTGATGATCCCAATGTTGCATGGTGATAATTCTAATGTGGCATCTAGACTCCACTCAAATGATCAAACTGAAGTGTGAAATGAAGAGAATATTCTCCCTAAACTATAGGAGACTGAATAGTGACTAATAAACATAGGGAAAACATTAGGAAAAAGAAATCCTAGGAGTGTGTGAAGTATCTCCAAAAATTATGTGTCTGTTTCGGGTCATTTCTTTTTAACATGGTTGTTCTTCTTAATGCTTTGAAAACTTCATAATGTAGTCTACAATTGCATGAAGGATGAATCTACTACAACTCTACTACTAGTAAAAAACAAAAGAAAAATCCCGTGGAGCTTGACTTCATGTCATCGACTAGGTATCGACTGATGTCCGTGGGAAACCAAACTTGTTGATGAAAACCTGAGTCATATTACAATGGTGGAGGGGATTGTCTTCCTTCGAAGAAGACACACATTTTGTTGATTAAGGTTGGTTGTCATTGATGTCAAACCTTGAAGAAAGCCCCGTAGCACAAAGGTTTGGGTAATGGACCCAATATTGTTTGATGAAAATATGACTCATTATTGTTTTTTCATGGTTGATAAGAAGTAAATATGGATGAACTCCAAAGTGGTCCCCTTATGGTGAAAGCCCTCACGGGAAGATGCTTTACAGATTAAGAGAACCCATGCTTAATTGTGCAATAATGAGATGAAGGATAGTGAATTTGTCAGGGAAACTATCCTATATGGATAGTTCTTTTCATGCCATTTCCGGTGGTATGTAGAACGTCACATAACTCCTCATAGTTAGAGAGTTATGACCATGTGAAGTTAGACAACCCAGGTTTGGGTAATGGACCCAAGTTTGTTTGATGGATAACGGTATGATTTTTTCTATATTTGAAGGTAATACTATTCTAGATGGATATTACATGTCATTCCATTTCTATTGGTATGTGGAATGTTACATAACTCCTCACGGTTTGAGTGTTATGGCCTTACGAAGTTGGAGGACCCTCATATGTCATCTAGAAGCCCCAAAAGGTCAAAGTAGTCAAAGTGGTTTAAGAGATTTTAAAAAGTAAATAATAAAGTGAAGTGATGAGTGTATTATAATTCAAAGTGAATACAAAATAAATTATTTCAATAATAAATTTAATGGAGAAATTAGAAGTGGGTTAAGCCTAAAATAAGGAAAGTGGGCCAAGTGACCTAGAAGATGTTTTTAAGGAAGCTACTTGGAGAGTATAAATAAGAGGAAAGACTCTCTAATTTTAATCACACTTGAGAATATTGAATATCTATAGTTTTCTAAGGTAACCAAGGATATATAAGCTGAATTTATGAGGGAAGGTGAAGAAAACAAGGTCGAAATGCAAGGAAGGATAAATTCTTTTGATGGTGCTTTCTAAGGTATGTTATTTACAGGTCATCTCACCATTTTCGCTATAAATGTTTGTCTATAATGATTCATACTGTGAAATTTCTATGCCATTGAGAAAACATACCCAAGTATCTTTGGTAAAAAATCCATCTTGTGGGTCATTGTATTTTGGGAGTTACACTCTGTGGAAAATAGGGTTTGTGCCTAGTCATGAAACTAGTAAAAAACAAGTGTTTCTGGTAAAAACGTCATAACTTATTCATAATAGATCCAAATTCAGTGAGACAAAATGTGTTAGTTAAAGTATAGTCTATAGTATGTTGTATAATATTTTCATATCAATTCAACGAATATTTCATGCGGGGAACACTCTACAAGGTCACTCTCTAGAATAAGACAAAATTCAACAAGGTGTGCCATTTTTGCTATAACTCCTTTTCTGAGAGGTTCCAAGTAGTGAAACCTGAAGGAATTGCATAAACACACTGAAGAACATTGTTTATCAGTTTCATATATTTATACATTACAGGTTCAAATTTATGATTACTTCAAGTTAGGGTTGTTGACTAATCCAAAACTAGGCATGTGAGTGTTGGAAATATGGCTACAACAGAGATGACGCAGATGATCAAGGTTGTCATTGATGGCAATCGATTGTTTATGAAGAACAGATGCTGAAACACGACTGCTGCAACACGGATGCTGAAACACGACTGCTGCAACACGAATGCTG